>CAUJNA010003327.1:245000-362500 GCA_963377175.1 Effrenium voratum
CAAACACAAGTCACGAGCATGTCCCTTCAAGTGGCCATGGCCATGTCCCTAAACACCCGGCAACGCGTGCAAGGCCAGAAACATGTAATGCACCAGACATGACCGTTTCTGCATAGCATGTGTTGCCACTCAAACAACTGTTGTGTGCCCGTGACCGCGTCCAGTTCTAGTTGAAAACCGAGTTGAATATACATTCTCCTTAATTGAGCAAAATAATTGGTAGCCTGTGCCCAGATAGGTGTGGATTGGGCGAGTGGTAGGATGAACGAACGGACTGTTCCCTTCCTATCTCTGGATTCACATCCTACATTCATTCACCTCCATCCCTGACTCTCGCGAACAAAGGAATCTATAATTATTTACTATCTGGATTTATATTTGGAATCTCGAGTACATTATTCTCAGTCCTTATAACAATATAAGTACATTCATGGGGAAATAAGATTGTATCTCCAGAAAACCGGAACTCCTATTTTTCAAGCAATACATATATTGCATGAGTTTTCTTATGATCCTATTTGTGGTAACTCAAATGCCCAGTGGCCATGGGCAAACAAAGGCATCGTTTTGGTTGGTTGACTTTAAAGGGGAGCCCGTCCCAAACAAAAGGAAAAACAAGGCACCACTGGGCTGGGGTAATGCCTGGCTTGCGAGGATTGGAGGATTGGCTTTGTAACTCTCAAGGTCCAGAAGCGGATCTCCAGAAGTTCTCTGTCCGAAAATCAGTTTCTTTAATCTCAGAACTTGGAGGCACAGGATGGACATTCTATCCACTATCCATTTCTTGACTTTTTTAATCACCTTCAAGTACAGGACATGTTATAATTGAAATACTAATATCTGGCAATATCTGGCATATCTGCAAGTCTTCCATCTCTCAACCTTCTACCTACCCAGTGGCCATGGGACAAGCAGGACAACTCATGTTGACGTAAAGAAACCACAAGGGATCTGTAGAACCTGTATGGGGGGATTCCTGCCCCTTGTCACATGGCCCTGGTTTCAGGGGACCCTTTTGGGGGTTGAGCATGCTTAGTCGGGAACCGGCCAAACCAAAGGCAACAAAAAGGCGCTACTGAACCCCTTGCAGCCATGTTGGGGCACCTCCTATCAAGGGTCTTGGAAACTGCGGACCATCCAAACAATGAAGGTTTCCCATAACTCTCTGTAGTAATTGATCCAAACAATCAGAACATGTTCGTGCATGTAGTCAGCGGGCCTGCAAGAGGAAGACAAACAATCTACCGTGAAGCTAAAAACGAAGACGTGTTGCCTCCCATAGACGAATGGAGAAAGCCACAAACGACCTGCCTCGATTTGGCACCCGGAAACAGCCTACATGCGGCTTGTTTTGTTTTTTTGTTGTTTAAGCCTTCCCCAAAGGTTGCCTGCAAAAAGCAAGGCACCGTGATGGTGTCTGTTTTTTTGTTGGCACGTGGTTAAGTACTACCTCCTAGTAACATGTTTGCAATCCCCTGAGTTTGCTGCGATGAATCAGCGTGTTATGCCATGGTTCATTGTCATGTTGCCGTCACAATCAGTTGTGTGAGCACATGCCACGGCACATTTCCTCTGGTGGCAAGCGATAAAGTCTGAATTGATGGTGACCATTAACTTTCATCTAGGTATATCTATGTGACAGTCTATGTGGGTTGGTCTCTAAACGCAGGAAATCCCAAACTAGATTGATGTTCATTCAGTGGGGCCTTGATGCGGGTTGCTTTTCCCTTCGGCTTCCCCTCAAAATAACTTTAAGTCCCCAATCCCGCCTCAGAGGTGTGCGCCATGCTCCCATGGCAATGGCTTGGCGTGCTTTGCTTGGTCTGATCCAGCCAAACGTGGCTGACCTTAAGGCGTTTTTGTTTTTTGCTCGTGACAGGTACAAGTGAACGGCGAAGGCTCGCAAATAGAGCTCATCAGCATGGACTCTGCTTTGGCTTCCAGTCTCGATTGTGTTGCCTGTGCCGTTGAAAGTTATGCGCTGCTGCGGACAGCCGGCGAAGCACATCTTGCTGACTGTATCAACATATAATGTTCTATGTCTCACACAAACCAACCTAGGGGAAATCCGGGTTATGCATACTTACTATATATATATATACATGAATATATGTGTACATCCATGTAGACATGCACCCGCTGACAAATGCCAAGCATTTCCAGAGGCTCAACCAAACGAGTCGCGTATCACCCAGTCCCAGTGAGCTGCGGCCACCTAGGGAGCTTCCTACGGGCGCGTTTAAAACCTCCAGCGTTGCATACGCGAGCCCGTTGCTTGGAATGTGCTGCAATGCCAAGCGCCTGTGTTTCATTTTTATTCTGTACACGACGTATATGAACACTGCAACAGAGCAGACATCAAAGCAACGAGGGAGCGACACCAACTTGTTGCAGCGCAGCTTGAGCGCAGGATGGGTGGGGTTCTCTCAAGGAGACTGATTGATTGCCAACGACCCTACAAGGAAGCTGCCTCCTCCACTACCCCAGACCCTGTGCATGGGAATCGGGAATGAGAACATGTAAACCCTCAGACCCTTTCATGGAACGGCTCATCCTGCGTGCAAACCAGGGATCCCTCCAAATGCTAAGCCTTCTCAGTTCCAACCCAAACAAGGGGTCCCTGTCTTGACACAGGCTCTCTCAACATAGTGTTCACACCGCGCTCGATTGTCTCGCTGTGAGACAGCCTGTCCTTCATATATCTTCTCCCAATAATCATGATGGAATTTCGCATGACCCCCCAAAGATCGGTGAACTCATCGTTCGCCTCTTGTGTCCCGATGCGGCCATGGGTCAAAACCCCGTACCCCCCAGTGAACATCCCAATCCCCACTAAAATAGACTAAGATGGGTGGTGGTGCACCTATCCGATATATCCCAAAATGGGATCCCATTGGTTTTGATTCATGGCCATACCAACTCGGCGTGTCCCCTCGAAACTTTCCTCAGCTCGCGATCCTTCCGGGAGAGGCATCACGCCTGGTACATCTCCAGCTTCTCCTTGAGCTTGAAGGCGCAGCTTCTGTCGCCCTTGTTCGGCGGCATCGAGGACCTGAGGCACCCCGTGCAGTGCGTCTGCAGCTGCGGCGGAGGGAGCGGGGGACGTGGGATTTTCAGCATTCGGTTGGCTCAGTCATGCTCAGTCCAGCTGAAACGGCAGGTTGCACTGACCTGATGCGATTGCAGCTCCAACGAGAACAGAAAAAAACAATTTGCTTTGGCCACTGAGGCAACGCAAACGTCGTGATGTGCTTTTGAAGCTTGTTCCAGAACTAACTTCCTGCATGAAAAAGGCAAAGCTAATCGAACTGTTTGGCGTCCCACACAAGCAATATTAACAAACAAGCAATGGTCATCCGTACATGCAGCATATCAATATATATATATAATTATATATGTAGAAAAAAGAAGAAGAAAAGAAACATGCTTTAATTGATCTTGATATTTCATGTGCATGGCCACTAGCTCGGTTTTGTGCTGCAACTCCTCCCCCTTTTCAACGTCTTTGGGACGGCTCCAAGTCCGAGGGCCCCGGCTTGGAGATGATCTGACCGATCTGCGAGAGGTGGATGCCCAAAGAGCTGATGGCCTCACGGTTTGGCCACCGATTTGGAGCGGATCCCTTTTGAGCTGAGACCAAAAACAAGATGCCACGGGGGTTCCTTTAACAAATGCAAGTAATTACCCCCCCCCCAAAAAAAAAAGAAGAAGAAGAAACAAAAACGCCACAAACAATCCACTTTCGCGGAAACCTGTCGCAAATGATTTCACGGCCACACGTTTCACTTTCGATGGCGTGTGCTTTAAAAGGATCTTTTCCGCGGAGGGATTGCTCAACCGGGGCATCTACATGCACTAGGTTGCAAAGCTCTTTCCTTTTTCCTTCAGTGGTTGGACTTACAAAGAAGCTGTCGAAATTATTTCATGATGCAATTGGAGCTTTCGCGGAATTCGGCTTTCTGGACTTCGGCTAGGCTGCGTTCAAAAGGGACCGGCACTCCCTCGCAAGCCTTGCTAGACTGAAGCTGCACACATGCAGCAAGCTTTCGCGCTAGGCCTTGCTCGGAGAGCCCCTCAACTAACCCTTGTCCTGAGACTTTTTGGCGCTGCGCACATGGGGAGGGTCCGGTGGCTTGCTTGCCCTGCAACAGCTTTTGCGGCCGTAGCCCATTGCTGGGCAATGTGGTTGCACGTGGCAGGACACTGGATGGGAAATAAGGGAACATAGGAGGGCTAAAAACAAATCCATCCATCTAGTGGCTTCGTTTAAGCCTTTAAGTCAATGCCCTTACGCTCTAACAATTCTGGGTGATGCAGAACATGGGACGTTGGGAAGTGATGGACATTATGGAGAGAAGTCCCATGATGATCTTTCAGGCCCTTTGACCCCTCGTGCTTGCCAATTGTCTCCACCCCCAAACCCTTAAAGCAGGATTTGGAAGATACGCCAGATTCACATGCTCTCCTGGGCTCCCAAGTTTTGCGACATGATCTTGTTGGGACATCAAAAACACTACACAGGTTATATAATTCTCGCATGCAAGATGTATTGGGGATTGGGATAATCAGAGCAACCATATGGGTGTCTCACAAACCGCGGAACCCTAAAAAAAGAGTGGTTTTCCTTTCGGCCTTCCCCTTAAACCAACCAGGAAGCGGCTCCCCATACCCATAGAGGGATTGGGATAAGCAACGCGAGAAGCGATCCCAGGGGCTCAGTTCAAACGAGACGGGCTCAGTTCGACGCCTCAGCACTGAGATCCACCAGCTCGCGGCTGCCCTCGCTGACGTCGTCATTGTTCATGGCTCCTGAACTCGAAGCGGCTGCATGGCGGTGGTTGTCAAAACCAATGGGCTGCGCAGGTTTCGGGTGCCCCCTAAACCAGTCCAACCCAAACCAATGGTACCATTTTGGGGCAGGTGAATTCACCACCCATTTTAGAACCTAATTATTTTAGTGGGGGATTGGGATGCTCAAACCCCTGTTTTATACGATATGGGGGTGTTCCCCTCCAACAGTGATTTAAACCCCCCACTAAAATCAGGGACACCCCCATATTAATAAACAGGGGTTTATTCATCCGGGGTCAAAGTTAACTCGAAGTGGCTACAACAAGATGTACAAGACATGGGGTGCCCACACAATTTACGGATAAGGAGAACCACCCGGCAGGAACAGGCACAAAAACCAGGTGCTCCTTCCCCAAAGGGTGCCGCCCGACGCACGAGGGTTCTAAATGTATCCTCCTGCGTCACCGCACCAAATGGAAACTCACCTTAAACTTGCCAAAAAGGCGATGATTAAAGCCGACAAAGAGGGACCATAACGGACCCCTGTTGTGCCCCTTTCTGCAATACCAAAGTGGCGCAATGTGTACGACTAATTGTCAGCAAGTGTCAAAATAGGGGACCCTAAATATGGTGGTTGTCCTTTCGATTTCCCGTACAGCCACCACAAAAAGGAGTACCCTCAAAACAACACGCACCCAAGCGGAGGTGTTGATCATGACGCACAGCTACTCATGAACAGGACCTGGCAAAGAGGAGGGTTCTCGCGATGCTGACTCAAAAGAACGCACAAATGCAGAAAGACAGAGTGGAATCGAGCAATATGTGCCCAAGCTACCAGCCAGTCAGCCAACCAGTCAGCCAACCAGCCAGCACACCAGCCAACCAGCCAGCCAATCAGTACAAGTCTGCCAAATGGAACCCACCGAAACATGTGCAATGGCGTGTTCTAAAGGAGGATCCCCACAAATGCTTGGTCCGGTGCCATAGCGTCACTGTCGCGCCTGCTCGCCGGAAGCCACGCTTCTGCCCTTTCTGGGGCCCCCAGAGGGGGGGCCCTGGGTCTCTGAGCCAACTGCGAGAGGCGCGTCAAGAAGAGCATGTCTCAAGCAGAAGGAGAAATCTGCAAAAAAAACCTTCCGATCTTGACAAGGCCAATGATTTACCGCAGTGGCCTAGGACAAAGCGGCACATTGCGAAAAATCGCAGCGCCTCTCCGCACGAAAAAAAAATAATCTCAAGTCATCACTCAGTGGCCAGTGCCTTGGAATACTCTGCCACAAAGTTAGCAACACCCAACTCAGCTGGATGTCTGTTTTATAGGAACCATCTTTGATGTTGGCCCATTTTTGGACCCCTCAAGGTGTCAAAGTGCAAAAACCAGTTGAAACCGGCACAAAAGGATTTGGAACCCTTAAACTTGACCATCTTTCCTGGGGAACCCACACAAGGCACATATCAGTGAACGACTGGGTGGCAACCACCGACAAAACTTGAGACAACACATGGGGGCTTCTTGTGTGAAAACACAGGCATATCGCCCGTGTGCCAATATCTAGTTGGGCTCCAAACGTGTTCAATGACAGAGATACCGCTAACACAATCCTGGTTGTGTTATCATGATCATGATCAATATACCGAGCTATGTGAGCTAGCCTTTGCCTCATCGCCAACAACACAACCATCAGGACCACTCACCCCTGGCCATTTCCATCTACCGGCTTAAACAAGTCACCACAGCACCAACTCAGATGCCCAGTAAATTTCCACAGAAAATAAAGGGGCATCCCTCAATTGGTTGGTTGACTTTCCAAAAAAGGAAACCAGGGCACCACTAGGCAACTGGGCCAACAAACCACAAGTTCACAATACAAAGATCCGTATGGGGGGGTGCGCTCTATGTTCATTCAACGCATTGTCCCATCCTGCCCACCAGGCGGTCAAAGAAGCTGCACAGCTGCTGCGTTGTTTTGTGCTCTGACGCGTCTTTGGCCAAACCTGACCCGCGCGAGGCGCGGCCGAAGGAGGCAAGCATTGGGCAACACGTGAAAAGTTAGTCTGCTCTTAGGAAATGGGGAGGGGCGTTGCCAGAATGAATGAATCAAGCCTCCAACAGATTCAACTGTGTGCTGCCTGCAATCCTATCAAAGTACGGCGAAAGTTCAACCTACAAAGCAACAATATTCGTATGTTCCTGCGGCTCGTCCGCCATGCTGTACCTACAAAACAACAAGCACAGGGCTGAGCGCCCAAACAGCATGATTTTGCTGTTGGCGGTCTATGCCGGAGGCCATCGGGTGCCGCGAGCAATGGCTTCAGGCCAGATGTGCCAGTCCTTTGGCACGTCTTGGCAAAACATATTGACGACGCGGCGTTTGTGTTTTTAAGGCTGCCCTTTTCCTTTCTCAGGTTGGAAAAAAACAAACTCATCAAGCGCAGAACTGCCAATTTGAGAGGGGGGGGACGGACTTGAACAGGGCTGAGCGGCTGAGATGCAGCTTGAGCGTGGCTCAAAGGACGAAACCAACATGTTCATGGCTTCCCAGTGAAATGTGGGGTCGCTCATGCACGTCCGTTGGGTTCAAGGCTGGTACCAAAAACGCACCACTGAGGGCGGCATTCATGCCGCCATCTATGACCACTTGCTTCCCTCATTTTTAGAGCCCTATGAACCTAAAGTGGATCTTATCGTCCCTCAACCAGAAACACTGCCCGAAAGACGTCCATGCGCAAACCCTGCCTTCCAAGATCTCTTCGGCGGCCCGCAGGCCGGAGAGGTAAGCGGCATGAAAGCCACCCTGGAAGCGCAAGAGCATCCGGCGCTCAATGCAAACACGGGTGGTGAATTCACCTACCAACCAAAATGGGATCCTATTGGTTTTGACCCACAGCCATTTGTTCGCTTCAGGAACCGAAAAAAGGTGAAATTTGGGATTGGCGATGCTGGACGTTTTCAAAACGGGAGGTAACTCGCTGGCTGTAAGACGACACCAACAACGCAATCTGCCTGATGCTCGTCGTGCGTATGCTCCCCCGCGAGCCGGATGCGGCGACCCTCCATGGACGTCACCAGGGACCGCACGTCGTCCCAAGCCTTTGCGGAAGGTCCACCGCAGGTCTGCCAAAAACACAGCGGTGCGTGGATTCGCGGGACCTCTTTGCAGGAGAATGATAAATGTGGCCAACAGGCTGAACACAGCGAGCGCGCTGCCACAAAGATCTGCAGGTGAACTCTCTCCGTGTTTATATTGACACCTCTCCAGGTGTTCAAACATGCTCGAGCCTCCACGGCATGTCAATTTCCCCTTGGAAGGCACTCCGAACAAAGCCCCCCTGCACTGCCGAAATCAAAGCGCAACGAGAGGTACCTGGAGACTCCCTTTGACCCCTTGTGGGTGAGCTCACTTTACCCCCTGGTGAGCTCGTTTTAAGTTGTCCAAATGGGTGCTCTTTTTGGGGTTCACGGCTAAAGGGGAATCAAACCGTTTGGAGGGTCCAAATCCCTTTTGACCCACACGTTAAGCCGGCCAGGACTGCGGGTCCCTGAGCCCCTGAGCCCCTCCTCTCGCCAAGGCGCCGAATCCTTGCTGCTGACCCTGAGGATGCGACGATGGAGATGTCTCTAAGTTGGGAATGCTCTGAACCAAAATGTGGTTCCCGCAGAGTGACTTTGGTTCCCCAAGCCAGCGGCCAAAGCGACTGGAAAGTTGGGACTGTGTTCCACTTGGTAACCGACCAAGCGGCGACATGTGCTACACAACATAAGCAGATGCAGTACGTTTGTTTGAGGGGGGTAGCCTAGGTTCGGGAATGGCCGAAGCCCTGGATCTGAGTCAGATCGAACATGACAACTGCTTATGTTGCAAAAGGAATTTCCCCGTTCGGTGTGAAACAGCCACAAGCTCTACAACCCCTCAAACAACGATGGGCAAACTATGCCTGCAACTGGTCACCACTTCTAGCGCTATTTCCAGCACCACGTTCACCAGAATTTCAGCCGCCACCACAACCGCCGCCACCACAACCGCCACCATCACCACCGCAACCACAACCACAACCACTGCAGCCACTGTCACCATTGCCACTACCACTTCCATCGCCAGAACCGTTCTTATTCCTCTGTTGACCTTGGCGCCAAAACCATTGAAATGATCATCACAACAAATCAGTGAGTTGTCAAACCTCACTACAGTTCTTGCTTGGAACAAGGGCTCTATCAAAACGATTGGTGGGTTCTTCCGCCGGTGGGGCGGGAACTAATCGTTCCCGCGAAAGGATACGCACCGAAAAGTGGGGTGCGGGCGCACTCCCCGACTCAGCACTTGCTGTAAATAGAAGCATCTGAGAAGATCCATTGTAGACCCACAGTGGATTTGCATGGGACAAAAATGGTAATTACCCTTGTTTGAGTTAGCCAATTTTTCAAGGGAACCCCCCCTCCAAAAAAAGGAAGAAATAGGTCACCACTGGTCTGGGGAAATGGACAGAACGCCGTCTCAATTGTGGCTTGGAGGCTAGGCAGGGCCATCGCCCAAACGTGCTGATGACGTCAGGAGACCTGCAAACAAAGGAAAACTTGGAGTGCCTATCATCATGTCTGGGTTAACGGGACGACAGTGAAGCTTCTTAAGCCTTCATGCGAGGTCTTCAGTGCTGCAATCAAATCCGTGTTTCGCTTTTGCGGCAAAACAAATCATCAGAGAGAGAGTATCAGGAGGGTCAGATCTAGCCCCAAGGCTCCAGAACATTTGCCCGCAAGGGCGTTTGTCTGTGGAAATGGGTGTTTCTCAACAGGGCCCTTGAAATGGCTTGTTTTTCTGGTTGGTTTCACTCAAACCACCAGGGATATGAACTGGTTGGGCAAGGCTAGCCCCACGGCCGGTTCCCCAAAAGTAAATCATACAGTCAATGCGACCTGACCAATAACACCACTGCCTTTCAGGGGTTCATGCCTGCATGGCTTCATACAGCGAATTGGAGTTCAACCGCGGGATACCCTCACGATAACTGACCTACAGGGCGGCTTGACCGGTGTAATATGGATAGATGTAACATTGGGCCCTTAAATTAGCTGCATTCAAGCCACACGTGTCTGTTCCAACCTGCATTCGCTCAAAAGAGGAGCCCGCACAGCACCCAAAAATATCACGCATCCCGGCTAAATCATTAGGGGCAGTCCGAGCAAAACTGCTCAAAGCACCCGGAAAAGCACCAACACAACCAACACATAAACAGCCTAACCTTTTTGGACACTTGAGCAAAGAATGGACCACAGCTCCAGAGCCAAAAGCTCCAGGGTCACGGCCTCTCTGCCGAGCAGCGAGTAAGAGCCCAAAGCCCAGGGCTCCTTGCCCCAGCGTGTGAGGTGCAGCGCCAGCACATCTTCTGCGCCCAAAGCCAAGAGCTCACACGCCACCTAAGCCCAGGGATTTCTACGTTAGTGACATCCTGATCTTCCCAAGGTCCAACGTGACATCCTCCAAAATCGATGCTCATGGTGGCTCAAGGGTAACCAGGCCCTAGTTTTTGTGTTTTTCTCACACGAATACGTTCACTTTGAGGGACCCAGTTGCTTCTGCCAAACAACAAGCGGAAGAACTCGCACTGGGCTCTCGTGGAATGAGGGAATGACGACAAACAATCAGTTAAAAGGTGATCAACTGACTGGTTCGCAGGCAATGAAATTCACCTAGAAGAGTTTGCTGGCTAGGGAAAGAAGCTCTGAACCATCGGTTTCCTGTTTCATTTGGAGATGCGCCCAGCCGGGGAGAGATGTTTCACAAACAAACAAGAGCCGTCATGAGTCATGACTGTGCGTTGAGTAGGAGTTGTACCCAGTATGCAGAGTTTAGAGGCAGTAATTGTAATCTGCGTCTGGCGTCTTGGAGACTTCACGAATACTGTATGTAACATCTGCAGCCTATGAGCGATGCGTCAAACAATATGCGCATATGTCTCGATCTTCATGGAAAGCATGTGCACTTGGATGCGACACTAAGCCTAGCAGCGTGATCACATCAAGAAACGGCCCCAACACCGGAGGCGGTCGCCTTGAGCACTGCGTCATGTCAAGATTGAATCATCATGCGCACTAGTATCACATGCACAACAGAACAGCAAGACGAGCCACAGTGTAGCCACTTAGCGTTTTTTGCTAATGATTTGCATGTTGCCTACCACTGGTTTAGGTGCTGGTTTGGATTGCTGCTGACTTGAACCCCTGTGATTGAACCAAAGGGAATGAGTAGACGGTTCTGCTACCTGGGGGATGGTCCAATAGATTTTACCTAAAACTAGGGAGAAGAGCTTGCCGGCCTGGGGGTTTCCTTTAAGAGGGTCCAATGGCAGCACTCGGGAAGGCCAGGAGGTTTCTTCAGCACGGCTACCATGCAGCTTGGGGCACTGTTTTGGCTTCTTCATCCGACAGCTCCATCACCTCCGGCGCCAAAGTGGCAAGTGACCTGCATCGATCAATATTCTGTTGATGCGAATGCATGGAAAACTCTTTGAGACATGCAAACATGCAAACAAGGTGCCTAGCAAATACTGTCAACAGAGCCAGCGAGCTTGAATAGCAACACAACCATCAGGGCTTTGCCCAAATGCCCACTTGGCTGCTTGTATAGTTGTCAAAATGGGTTTCTTTGTGAAATGTCCGCTTGGGTAAACTTGTCTCTTGCAACAGTCACAAAAGCGGCACGGGCAGGCAAGATTATAATGCACAATACTCTATGTACATATCTGGAAAAAGCGCAAATTGGATGTAGACCAATCAACCCACCCACGCCCACCAGTCAGGCAATCAAGCAATCAACAAGTGATCTAGCAATAATATCGACATCTGTTCTAAGTGAGCAACTCTGCAAGTATCCATGAATCCCTATGTCGTGGAAGGGTGCTTATACGCGAGCTGGCACTTTTCTTACGCGACCCATGTTTTAGCGTACGCAGCGGTCAACAAGCATGTCAAGCTTCCTCGCTGCTTACGTGTCGGCATTTTGGGTGGGCCCCTCAAGAAATGCGTACACGGTCTCCTTTTTCTTCTATGCAGCCGCCGCCGTTCAAGATAACTGACATGGATGACTCGGAGTACGAAGTTGATGAAGATTTGCTCTCAGGCAGAATAACTTGGCGTTGTTCTTCTTTTCTGGGTCTTCGCTTTTTATCGGTGAAGCCCCTGCCATTCAACAATGTTTAAAGCTCGTGCTTATGCAGCATGCGCCCCGAAAAAGTGTTTGCGCCCTGTTACGCTGTGCCCGGTTTTGCTTGTGCGGGGCCCTCCAATGACACAACTCTTACTGGGCATGTAAAGGGTTTTTGTAGAGCTGCTCAAGTGTGCTTTGGGCTAAAATCGACCTTAAATCTCAAGAAAACAACTATTGGCTTCTGAGAAGAAGGTTCCCTTGAAATGGAAGAAACACTTAGAATCAAGATCAACTGAGCCTGACCAAGCTCTCGCACAGGACCGCATCGCTCAGATACGAAGCAACACAAAAGGGAAGCAATGCACAAGAGCACCCATGGATCTACTGTGCACATGCCCTGGTGTCACTGCTAGCTCCAGAAATGGACGACCCCAATAAACACACCAGGATCAATTAGGAGAAAGTGAGCATAGGTCAAACAACTTGCGCCGAGCGCCCATCTCTTCGACCAAAACATGAACGATCACGAACTTGCTTCGAGTCGCAGCAGTGGCTTTCCGGTCAGGGGCCAATAGTTGAATAGCTGCCAAAACTGCTTGGAGTCCTCAGTTTTCCCAGGCCATGTGTGTGTGTGTGTGTGCGTGTGTGCTGTGGTCATGAACTTAAGGTCTTACCTCTGACCACGAAGGATTCGAAACTTGACACAGTCAAGGGAAGGGAAACTGAACCTGCCACCATGTTGGGTGACCCCAAATGTGTCTTGAACAGTCGCCTAATTCTCAGGGGCAGCACTCAATCGATTCGCGCCCACAAACCAAGGCTCAGACATGGGTCCAGAACTACTGCAGGAATCGCAGGGTGCCTGCTTGTCTCTGGGGGAAAACGAAGTTTCTAAAGCTGACAAATGGGTTTGTCTTTCCAGAGGGTACTTTTTGGGGGTTGCTTGAAATGGGGAAACCGAAGGGAAACCGCAACGTTTGCAGGGCGAACTGACTTGGAAACCAACCCAAAAAATTCCTGACAACTGCGCATCACTTGATCAAGTCCTACTGAAATGGCCCCAGACAGCGACCAAAAGGCTTTGAGAAGCAAAATGTTGAAGTCCTTGCCTGACCTTCAATGGGGTGGCGCAAGGCTAAAACCTCCATACCAGGATCGTCCAAATCGTGCAAAGCTAGCGTGAAATCCGGAGACTACCAGTGGTTTCAGGGTCTCAGCGCAAAAAAAACAGAGTTCTCAAGCTCCTAGTTTCTGTGGTAAAGCCCCTAGAAATTGATTTTCACTCCCGGAAATTGGTGTGCAACCTAAAACTTTCCTGAAACAAAATGAAATCACAATTATGCGGAACTTGACGGAAGGAGCCCTCCAATTCAGAAATAATCGAAAGTTATTCAGAATTATTCAGAATTGTTCGCCTTTGGGTGACAATTTGGCAACACAGGAAAGCACCACACCTGAAACTCAGCCAAAAACCAAACCGATCAACAAAACCCGCAAATCAGGAAAAAACAGAGTTCTCGGAGAGTGCATTTTCGGTAAAAGCGATAGAATACCCACTCGAGTGCACATAGTTGCAGACATGCTGGGCTAGTGTACAGAGTTGTATAATTGCGGGCCCAAACAACAAAAACAGACAACAACACGTGTTTCCAATGTTTTCCCCCAACAACCACTCCTAGTCTTTGACTTTCACTAGTTTTCAGAGGGTCTCCTAGAAATAACCCGGAAAACAGAAAAACTGATAAGTCACCCGGAGACGGAGGACCCAGGTATGGGTCAAATTTCAACTCCCTTTTCATCTGGATGCTCAATGTTTCCAGCCATTACTCACCGGCCAGGGCGGCCATTTCCGAATTCAAAGTTTGGCAATCTTGAGGAAAACGACAACAAACATCAGGGAGCCAAGCGTCGATGTCTGTGAAGACTGGAAACCGCGCCGCCGCCTCAGGCCACGAGGATGTGGCCCCGTCTCGAAACAAAGCTTAGCGCCCTTGGTCATCTGTTCATTTGGCTTCAACCCCCATTTAGCCAATGGTTGACCCAATCTAGATGATGAATTCCCTTAGGTCCCAAGGAAAACAATGGTGGGTCTATCAAGCCCCCGTTGTTTTGAGGGTTGGAACCTCAGGGATGTGGGATCGCAGTTTAAAAGGCGGCTTAGGGCAAAGGGCCCAACCGACAAGTGTGGAGACAAACCCATAGCGAATTCCAGCTTCTCACCCTCAGAGCACTAGAGCACAGCAAGGCAGGCAGAAGTGCGTAATTTTACCGACTGATTGCAGCGAGATTTGGCTGCTAGGTTGACATCGTACCCTAAAATGGTGGAGTGGGGTAGGTCTCCCTTCTGCTGGGTCTTGCTTCTCAACCCCTTGCTTTGATCACCTCGCGAGCAACGATGGGTGATCCATGCCAATCCAAGGTCCTAAACTCGACCGAACAATCAAAGCGGCGATACCCTGGTGGAGCAGATCAGGTCAAAGGTCGACACCTCCACAGGTCGTGAAGGTCAAAACTGCTCGATCTGTGCGCCGATGCCGGAGACTCGGAGACTCTGAGCTCAGGCCCTCGCGGACTCGGTGACTCTGAGCAGGAGCTTGTTGTAGTGGCCTCGGCCAGCGCGTGTTCTGGCGTTGTCCGATTGGCAACTCCTGTCTCCAACCAGCACTTCAGGGATACACGCTCAAATAGTCAAATGATTCACCAAATCAAGGGACCAAGAAAAGAACCTTCTAGAGGTCACAAACCCCCCCTGAAAGATTTTGCCAACAGTTGCCTGCAATGCCAGCGATGGCAGGAAGGCACAATACCAATTCGAAGGACGCACGAGAAAGTCAGATTGGATTGCTGGGCCCTTTCCTTAGCTTACAGCTGAGCTAACTTCACCTCACAGTCGGCGGACAGTTGAGCAGTTGGGCCAATACGGGACAGCCAGCAAGTTACAGCATCAATTCACCTACGGCCGAAGTAAATCCGTCCTTGCTGCAACGTGATGGGGTTCCAACAAAAATACATCTACAAATCATCTGATTCAGAAGGGGGTCCTTTAAATCAGAGCGCAACGTGTGACTTTCACCACGAGCAAACATGACCCATTTAGCCGTGCGAAACAGGGGTCAACAGGAGAAGCCCGCAATTCAAGAAACAGCCACCCACTCCCTAGTTGTCCAAGAACCCTGAACCATTGGGTCCTTCTTGTTTTCTCATCCCCTGAAAACTCACTCACAGCTCTAGCAAGATGGTTGTAGACTTGCTTGCATTAAACGGAAATTACCTTGTTCTTCCTCTGGGTTTCAGGGTCCTGGAAGATCAAGGCTCCACCCTTGGATGCCAATCCAAGCCGCACATCTCCAGGCGCTGCGTCTGCGGCAGGGGGGGCCGCACCAGGTCCGGCCGCGACTGCAGCACGCCTGTCAGACCCACACACAGCCAAGCCAAGGGAAGCCTTCGCTGATTCACCAGTCACCTAGGCTGGAATTAGGACCCGGCAAAGAATAATAATATGTTTTGCCTGGTCAGTGGAAAACAAAGGAACCCAAACAAAGCAAAAAAACAAACAAAAAGGGAGCTCAAAAAGGGAGCTAATTCTGGGGAAGAGTCACCTCTCAATGGTCCTTGGGGTTGTATTAATATGGTTCGCATGCGCAGGTCAGCGGGTCAAATCCAGAGGTCAAATGCCTAGCTGCTACCATGTCAAACGAAGATCCTCGCAGGGACCCCCTGCTTTGGCATCCTACGTGGGAATGGCTCACAGGCACAGATTTGGGGAAGTGATGGTCAACAAGCTATATCGTACAGCTACATAGAGAATAGGGATGCTTGGAGAGAATCTCGATGTCCATATTGCCGGTTTCAGGGCTTGCCAAGACAAAGTCACATTTAAGCAACCTCTGAAAAACCATAAGCGCGTGAAAAGTAGAACCACAAATCGTCAATGGAACAAATCGGCGATGGCGTCCCCCGACCCGGGCCCCCCGCCACAATTTGAGCTGAAGGCTGCGGTAGGGCGGTTGCACTTCGACCGGACTGTCATTCACGAAAGCAACATAGCCACCGCAGCTTTAAGTCAAAACCACAACTGCTACATCCTAGTTTGTTGTTTGAGCAGCTGGAAGGTGGTCATACAACAATGGGTCTTTGGTGGTCTTTGCAAACCTTCGTTGAAAGGAACTGATTGACATACCCACAACACAAACGGTCACGCTCACGTCGACTTGCTTCTAAAAACACCCACACTTGATGCACACGCAATGCCCGTGAGCGCCCTCCCCGCCGCCCAACCCACCCACCATCCACCCCCCATCCAGCCCCCGCAGCCCCCCCCGCCCCTGGCCTAAGGACACGGTGACCACAGCTGCTCGCGCCGTCATGGAGCCGCCTGTGGAGACGACCACCACACCCTGCTCCGTCTCTTCGAGGCTCAGCACTTCCTCACCGAGGTGCACCTCGCGGCGAAGCGAAGCGAAAGGCAACGGGATAATGAAGGAGGCCTTGGCTGTACAAAGGAGGTGGGCTTTCTTCTCTTGTTGCCGCTTGTGCAAGATGGCGCTTTTCCCCCTGACACGGACCGGTGGAACCCCTTTCTGTTGGTCTTTACAAAGGAAAACCATAAGGAGACCAACGCCTAAATCGCACATTTCGAGCCATAAGGAAACCGCGCCTCAAAACCATAAGGAAACCCACAGCTTTCGAGCAAAGGCCCATCTGGGCTGCCAAACTGATCCCCCGCTAAAAGTTCACTTCTTAATGGGTAAAATCGGTAAAATGGAAATAAATATAAAAAAAAGGCTAAAAAGCTAAAGTTAAAATAATGGAAATAAACATAAAAATAAGAAGGCTCAAAAAGCTAAGGGGATGGCTGGGAGCCACCAAGCTATGCAACAGCTCGGCTTCCGAGCCTGGAGGCCTAGACGTTGCGCCTCCGCCGCCAGGCGGTCTGCGACCAGCTGCGCGCCGCCTGCGTTTCTTGCGGCCCGGCCCCGGCAAGTCCCATTCTCACGGCTTGTCCAGGTGTGCGTCGAATTTTGAGGCCCTTTTGACCTTGCCCCAAAAGGAAAACCGAAAGGAAAAACGAAAGCAAAAACGAATGGAAAACCGAAATCCATGTTTGGAGTCCCCTGTTTTGACAGAAGACATGTATCGTAGCCGTCGGGGCAAGTTCCGATGAACCCATCCGCAGCTGGATTCGCTGTGCCGGTCTGAAGCTCCACCGGAGCCCCGCTGGCCGAAAACTTGAAAGAGAATTCCAAACTATGTCCTTCATATTCACAGCCTTCATATTCCACCATGTCCTTCCACCATGTCCTTCCACCCTTCCACCATGTCCTTCATATTCACAGCCTCTTGGCCTTGCCAATCGGCGGATCTGAGTGATGCACGCGATTCCTTTTGTGGTTTCAACAAGCTTTGCACCACTTCTTGCAAGGAGTACACGTCAACCCACACATGACCTCAATTGCATTGAGTTCGACTACAAAGAACGCCCCATGCTCTACAAAGCTTTGCTCAGCATCCAGCCTGCCTAATCCTCGAGGCTTCCTGAGGGATGATGCGCACGCGTGAGTCATAAGCGCTTCACAAGAAATGACTTCTGGACACCTTGGCAAGTACTGCTAAGACTTAGCAAAAAAACGCACATGGACAAACATCGAGAACAACCCAAAGGCTCAAAACTGCAAACCTCTGTCACTCTGGCTGATGATAACTAGATGACTTCACCGCAAAACAGAATGCACACATACTCACCGCACATCACATGTGTCTACTTCATAAGGACCACCCGTGGTTTGCACCATGTTTGGTGCCAGAGTTGAGCGCCCAAAACCCGTTCATGGTTGATTCTAAGATGCTTACAACGGCCTAAAAGCCGCCCTATAGCCCTTGCTGAAACCAGGTAGCACCTAAACAGAGGCCCTTCCGGCGTTTGGCGCTGGGTACATCAAAGAACACGCTTAAGGCCTCCAGAGACTCAAAGCAGTGAACGAAACCGGATTTGTGCAGCGATAAAACGTGAAAGTGTGGATTCCCTCGATGGAACCCCTCCGAAATAACCAAAACAAAAACAGCGGCGGGCCCTATTAATCCTGATGGACTTCTCCCCCCCACGCTCGCCCCGGGAAAAAAGAAAAAAACAACTGAAAGAGGCGAATTGTTCATAAATGGAACCCCTCCAAGCCAACCCCGCCACAATCGCCGCCTTTGAGGATGGCGTGGGGCCCGGGGAAGTCTCCCATGGAGCCCTGCTCCGCATCCCACTCCAGCAGCCCAATCCTCTCCTCAGCCGAAGCAAAGGCCAAACCGGCAATCTGCTCCTCTGGGAGTACTGGTACACACCAACAAGTAGATGCTCCCTATCAGCTAAGAGAAAAATAGATGCACCCTACCAATAAATATAAATCCAAGACACCCAACACGGCTATCATTTAGATTGATTCGGCCGATGCTAAGCCAACGAGGCCAACGCAAACCAGCAAATGTCCTCCGAACCTGAAAAGTTGAATGAGGTGCCTGAGAACAAAGCTCTTCGCCTGGAAAGTTCCATCTAATTCCGGGCACGGACGCAAGACGCGATGTGCGGCCGGGGATCTGAAGCCCAATTTGAGCATCCGATGGAGTCCCCCGGCCCCAGACCCACCAAAATAGTCTGTTGGTCTGGTGTTGAACCAATAAGTTGTTTCATCTGTCATGGGACCGCATTTCGGGGAACGGAGAGGCATGGAGATTCTCTGTCTCTTGCCTCTTTTAGGCTCGTGGGAATCGATTCCCATGTCGATGGCCAAACGATCTCAAGATCGCCACACATAGACGTGCTAAGATCAGATTGGCAGGGAGGGCGGCCATAAACAGTGCTTCAGGTTGGTAAAGATTGCTGGCGTCTTTCTACGGTCTGCAGTTCGAAGATGTGTGAACCCAAGATAGAAGAATGCCAGGAGCAAAGGGGCCTGGGAGAAAACCAAAAATGCACCGCGAAATGGCCACAAAACAAAAGAACAAAATCGTCAAGATTGAATATTATTTTCACAATGTTTGGGATGCCTCCTTTGGGTGCAAGCAGACTTGTCAGCATGGCACATATCAAAATGAATGAGTTCACAGGCATTGGCTCATATCTTCCGACATGTGAGGCTGGGTGTGCGTTCAAATAAAGAATACTTCCCAGCAAAACCATGTCCAGTGAGGTGCCGAGCATAACGTCGTTTTCTGTCAACCTACTATTGTTTGCGAGCTGAACAGGACATCTCCAAATCATGGAACACCCAAACTGGGTGGTCTCATTTTAGCGCATCAGGGAAGAAGGGTCCCTATATGTTCCCTTTCCACATCATCCCACCAAAAGGACACTCCCCTGGAAATGGCCAAGCACACAATGCTTAACCCTCATCCCATCAAAAGGAAGCTCACCACAATGCTTAAGCGGCTCAACGCCATCCAAAGAGAGAAAGTACAGGAAACCCGGTCACACGGGCCCAAGCGTCCGCCGGAAGTCCGAACCATCCCTCCAGCAAGCGGAGACGCCTGAGCTCCACAGCGCTCAGCGGGCCGAACTCGGTCTCAGTGTCTCGCAAGCCGTCCTGACATGGGTGTGGGTCAAAAATAAAACGACCAGGGACCGCTGGTTTGAGTCCTTGTTTCCATTTACCAGGGTTCCATTTTCGATACATATTTTTGACCCACAGCCACATGATCGCAACGACTTCCTTCTTTCTATTTTGGTCTCCCTGAAATGGCAACTGCCGTTCACATTGCGACAGGTGGCTGTGCGTCAAATCTAGCGGGCTACTTATCGTCTCTTTCCAAGGAAAATGATCAAACTGACAAGTTGAAGGACTCAAGTTTCAATTCGATTAAGTGGACGGTGCAATTCCCTGCATGGTGGTGATCAACATGCACAAGCCTGAAGCGCTCAAGCTGTTCGCCTGTGTGTGTGTGTCCAAGAACTCACAAGCACCCCTGTGCTTTCTCACTAACACTTTACGCATAGACACGCCATCTGCCATTGTTTGGCAACATCATCAATTTTAGCCAGGCGATCAGGACAGCAGCTTGGAACTCTAGGTAGAAACTCACAGCCCATGCCAGCCGTCCCTAGCAGGCACGTGTTTGCATGTCCATGCGTGCCTGACTGCGTTAAGACCAGGACAGTTGGTGGTGGGTGCGATATGAACAACGGTTTGCTGAATGTCTCCATGCCAGAAGGGCATTGACGATTACAAACATGAGGTTGGGAGGTACAATAACACCAATTCAAGTCATAACAATAATAACACAGCAAGGCAAGTTGTTACTTGCCCCTCATATCAGCCTCCCACCAAGAATGAAGCTGCACGATACCCTCCTTCCAAACGGGAAGTTGCCAAACACAGGGGGGGGCGGGTCACATTCAAGAGGGTCCTTTGGACCAAGCCCTATTCCGCCAGGATGAAAGCAGGGTGTCTCCTCAAGAGAAGGAACTGTTGAATAGGGGCTCATCAATCCTGAGTTCGTTTGGTAGGGTTTCCTTCTACACAACTACAAGGGCACAAACTACCATCTAGCATAATAATTCGGGACTGTTCTTGAACCAGCCCGGCAAATTAATCTGCCCAATAACGGTCATCTTCAACTGAGATCCCTCCACCAGGGATGGCTATTGCGGGTCCAGGCAAATCTGCAGGGAAAATATAACATGGAACGCGCTACTTCCCGCCGGAATAATCCGAAAATGGGATAGCTTGCAATACTTGGAGCTTGTGGATGGAGAAACTCCCGCACCACTCGCGATGAATAATCCCCTATACATGCTGGGATATCCGCCAATCTCAAGTGGTGCAACATAAATGTATCCATCTATCTGCGCCAAAACTTGCAGTGGCCCAACCACAACTTCAATTCGAGTCATCGGTCATAAGATGCGAGATATTGCCGCCTTGTTGCAAAATGGACTTGAAATGTTTTTACCCTTACTTACTTGCCCAAAGGGCCCGGAAATACAAGCTGATCACACTTTTGGGACCTCAACTAAAAATGGGCATAATGGGCCAAAAAGGGAAAACCAAAAGGTCAAAAACTTCCCGTTGCCGTCCTGCAGTGAGCGCCCCGATTCCGCACTCGCAGCCGCTACCGCGCCCACTCGCGCCATGCGCCGCTCCCAGACTTCATCCTCCTCCGCGAGTTCGTCGAACCAGTTGGGTACGCGAATCAGGTTCCCTGGAAATTAGGAGGGATAAATGGTTGTTAAGGGAACGCAACTGGGTAAAATATGCTTTTTGGAAGCTTTCTGCGGTTGGCTTAAAGAAAAACCAACAGGAAACCAATCATTTTAGGGGTGTTCCCTCTTTGGATACATAGCCATGTTCCGAAAGGCTAAAAACAAATGCTCTCACGCGCCTCTTGTAGTGACAATTCACTCCCAAAGCTTGACGGGTTCATTGTCAAAGCAACTACCCTCACTCCCACTAACATGGCACCTGACAGGGGGTCCTTACCCACAGGTGCCATGTTAGTGGGAAGGGAGGGTATCAATCAAGTGGGGCTGGTTTGTCTCAAAATGGGAAAGCTAGTATTAAAGCAGCTGTGTTTTGCATTCGGCTTCCCTCTCAAGCCCCGAAAGGGGTAGCTCCAAACAAAAAAAATCCAGCGATTCGAGACTTCCGACGTCCTCAGAGCGCTTGAAGCTGCAGCTGTCACCACCGCAGGGCCCGTGAAGCCAAATGTTTCGCCCGCTGCTGGTGACCAGGTCCTGGCTGAGAGCCACAAATCCAAGGCCGCGTACTCATATTTTGTGGCATATGATATGTTCAGATTCTGCTACATGTTTGTTCACATTAAAATACGTGTGTATATATATATACTATAGTATACATAAAAGATCGGAGGAGACCCAAGACCCATAGGTTGAAAGAGAGAACAAGAAGATTTGTCTCAACCTAAGTGCCTCATAAGATTCATGCGTTCAACACGTGTCTATGGAGCATTCCCCACATGCTGAGCTCGAATTGGCTAGGTACCCGCTAGTTGCCTGGGCGAAGCGAAGGTTCTATGGCCAACAGAAAGGAAAAGGATGACTCATAGAATCGGGTTGCCAACGCTGAAGCGGCGCGGACAGGGGCGGTTGCTGTTGTGCGGAGTGCACGATGTGTCACGCAAGGTTCTCGCAAAAGAACTTCCCAGTTGCATCGAGAAGAATAGCTATCAGAGCAAAAGGCTTTCAGGCTTGCAAAACTTTGGTGATGCAAAAGACCCCAAATCAAATCTACTAATCCCGATACCAGGCGGCTTCACACCCAGACTCCAAACAGCGCGAAATTTGTTTGGTGCACCTTTGACATGGATCAAGCCGAACGACGCGGTCTGAGTTATATAAGCTGAGCAAAGTGGGAGAGGGGGCTTCTATGGTCTAGAGGTCTCACTAAAGTTTTACAGGTGGCCATATCCTGTCAAATCTGAGGAAATACTCTTTCCAATGCTCGCTTTGCTGGGAAGTCCGTCTGTTGAGTTGCATTCCAGAGGGTTCACCCCTCGACCGAAACAAACAGGTGCCGGACAAATGCCTAAATGTGGCTGGCTTTCGGATTTCAATTGGGGAGCGGGGGTGACAGAACACCTTTGCTGATACAGGTGTGAAGTTTAATTGGGAACCCTGTGGCAAACATGAGGAGTTAGGTGGGGATTTCTATTCACCAACCATTTTGGAGGGTATCACTTCTTAAAAATCTACTCATAGGCATGGTTCTCTCACCGTAGTGGGTCCGCACCAATGCAGGGAGGAGCCCTCAGCCATAAAACCCGCAGCCATGAGAACGAAGCCAACCGAGCGAAAGAAACGAGTCTCCAGCCTCTTGTGTGATGAAGCCATCTGCAATCAGAGGGTTGCCCTCGATACCGTGCACCCAAGCGCCGCCCGCGTCTGCCAATACGTCGCCCACCTGTCCAAGATGAGCCACAGTCAATGCTTATGATATTGCTGTCCACAGTAATATTGGATTTTGGGTGAGTCACCCAAAAGTACAGTAAATATCACCCGTTGCTCCTGTGAGGGGCTCTGAAGCGTTCAGATACTTGCCGTCTTCATGACTCCTAAAAGTGGGGATAAACTCACACTGTAGGGTCATAATCCGTTTTGTTGGGGTCTTGATGCTCCACAATGATGAGCTACGGCCGGAATGTTTCAACCAGAAACAGGCTTGAATACCAAGAAATGGAGGAATGGAGGCAACATTGCCTCACCTCAAACAACATCTGCGGTTCAACGACTTGTCCGAACTGGCTAGTATCCCGGATCTTCAAGAATCTGAACCTTCACCAGTATTGGCTGCTTGTCCTTCTCGCAAGCCACAAGTGTTCCGAGAGATTCTCAAACTTCAACATGCAGTCCCCAGCAGCAAGCTTCTTCCCATTCCCAGGCCGGTGATGATGCTTTGGCCAAGAATTCGGGGATGCCTCCACATTTCTCCGCATGCTTTACGAAAACTAACCATCCCGCGAAAGAATGGGGAAGAAACAAGCAGAAACATCCCCGCAAGTGGTTCGATGACTTGGGCGATACGCAGAATTTGCTCTTGAATGAGCAAGAACTGCGTAGACATAGCCAGTCTCGGCCGGTCTATGTCGACAAACGTACTTATCTTGCTACAAGACTGCAATGTAATTTATGTATATATTTGTATATTCCCTGTACATACGTATTTGTTTCAACAAAGAGTGGCAGCCATTCTGGATCTAGGCTCTGCATTCAGGAAACCTGGAGTGCTTTGAGCAAGAAGGGAAAACACGATGGGGTTGTCTCAAAAAAGTGTAGATGGTAATCCGGAAGCGTTCAAAAAGCCTGCGTTTCTCAATGTGTCCAAATCAACTTATATAAAAACACAGAGGCGGCACCCCCCTTCAAATACCCGACATATAGACTTCTAAACGCATAATTATGCTGGGGAACAGTAAGGCAATCCCCCCCGCACCCCCGGAGACCTGGACAAACCGTGCGTTGTAAGCATTCAAGAACCCAAAACACTGGACAATTGCAGGGTTTTGGACACCCGGCAAATTTTGCCCAAAACTGATCTCCCCAAAAGCCTTCGCCTTTTTTAAAGGAAAATCCTCAGCATTCCCCGCACCCTCGCCATCCCTAGTACTTTGGCCAATGTTTTGCGTCCGGAATGAGCCGCCAAAAATGACCTGCTTGCCCAAGACGTCCCCTGGTTTTTGCGGGAAATTTGGTGAGTTCCCTGATGCTACTGGAATTGTTGACCAAACATCAAATGGGTTTCCGCTGGCAAGACTCCGTAGGCCATCAAACAAACAGCATAGGCACAAAGGTGAAAGGTAGCCATCCCTTGTTTGAGTTTTAAGCCAATGGGAAACCACCCAAAGCAGGAATTCCCAATTTTCCTAATAGTATTTGATGACACACACATTGCGAAGAATGGGAAAAACGGATGGCTTCTCCATGAACACCAACACTGAACTCCTGAGCATACAGCGGATGCTGGGGCTTCACTTGACAACCAACACAATGGTCAAAGAAACTGTGTGACTGTGAGTGGCCGGACAATTCGTTCGCAATAGAACACCGTCTGCTACCCTGCTCCTACATCCAAGCGGGAAGTCTGATGTCGCTTCCTAAAGCCGAACTTTTCAGGTTCCGATTGACCAACAAGTTGGGCCACATGAGTTAACCAAACTGAGCCGCAAAAATCGAGCTCGCCGAGAAGACGAAGCCAAACAAGAAAAGGAGGAGGAAAAGGAGAAGAAATGTTACTATTCTATCATTTCGTGAATGGGTTCAAAAGTAAGTTGAGAGCCCCTTCCAAACGAAACACCCGGCTGGAGTCTTGACCCTTCCAACATGGGGTCGTGACCCCCCCATTTGTCAACAGCCATCAAGACTCTAGGAACACTCTTTACACCACACCTTGTCCAACTATTCTTGAACCATGTTGAACCAGCATCGCTTTTCTGGCTTCCTGGCCTCACAAGTAAAGGCGGTCCTGGTTGCTTTCCACCAAATTATTCCATTTGCTCAAGCCCCCTGGAAAAGTTAATAATAGTTCAAGTAGTGATTGATTCCTTTTAAAACCAACAGAGGAAAGTAACAAATATTCTTAAACAAATGGAAGAATTTGGTCTCCCAACCCACGCCGAAGGCGCCTGGCGTGTGCAGAGCCTCCCCCCGAGCCGCGTTTGGACCTCCAGCAGCCGCACCGAGCACGACCTTCCGTGCCGCAGCAGCGCCAAACCGCAGCTGAGCCCCGCCACGCCTCCTGGATGGGTGAACCGATTTGAACCGGGGGGTCGTTTGCCACCTTTCTAGTGGCTGGTTTCCATTTCAAAGCCGAACAAGGGGTACCCTCAAAAACGACGGACCCACATGGGGGTGTTTCAAAATAGACGGCGCTTCTTGGATGCCTTTAAAGGGAAACCAAAAGAAAACCGCGTCTAGGGGTTGATTCCTTCTCCATTCTTTTCAACCATCGTTCTTTCCAAAAGCCGGATCCATTTTCCCCGGGTTTCCGGAGGTTTTCTGGAAAGAAGGATCCCTGGAAAGAATGGGGAAGGTGTCCCTGGAACCTTTTGTGGACAATTGATCGACCCCCTCGTAGTGAAGGATTCCTTTCCGAGGGGGTCTTTGTGGAAATTGTTGTTTAGACCCACTGCTTGGGCGATGGAGTAACGCAGTCGGTCAGTAAAAGGCCTGGCGGAACTGCTGCTGTCCCGAGACCACAACAAGTGCGGCTGGACCCACTGCTTAACTTGTCTGAAGCCATGATGTCAACAGCTGGTTGCCTCCAATTCATTGTTCCCCGAAACGCCGAATCTTTCGCCGAACGCGGCCTCCGTCGCGGATCTTTCGCGGGGCGATTTTGTATTTCAAGGTGCCATGAAGGACATGGGGGAGGTCAGTGCCCATGTCCCTCTCCAACACGCAGATTTCTGAGCACTTAAGCCAACAATTCATCCATGGGTAAGCGGCAAACAAGTCGCAAGCCGTGTAATTCGCCTTTCATAGAACAGCTCGCATCCCTCACCGGAAGCCTGGCGCGGCATTTTGAAGTACGATGAATTTGACAAGTGCATAACAGCAATACAGCAATGGATAACCTATGATCGTCTACAAGCAAGGCAACCGAAACGTAACTTGTGATGGAATCGTAGAAAAGAAACACATGCCAAACTCTCAATGGAAGCTCCTGTCTTTTGACTTTCGGAGGCCTGTATCTGGATGTGCAGTCATAAAGACAGAAAAACCGAGCCGTCAGCTCGATGGCGTGCTTAGCACTGAGATGACTTTGATCAGCCTGACTGTCTGACTGTCTTTTGAATTCTCAGCATTTGGTTCTTGCTGTACTATACATACGTGCACCCCAGAAAGCGAGTCCACTATGTTTGGTCTAGCCTCCTGGATAAATTGAAATGGCAAGGTGCTTGCCAACACAAAAGTCGCCTGGCCGGCACATCAAAATCGTAGGTGGTCAACCTGCACCGAGACCTGCAACTGGGCTCCCGTGTCTAACGGAAGCCATCCGACGAAACCTGCAGGATCGAACTGAGCGCTCTGCAACACCACACCTCCCATCTTGAAGTCCATAGTGCAATCATTCCATGCAAAGAGTTGAATGGCCTTCCCTGGCTCATATGTGGTGAGTGGAAACGTCTCGTTCCAATACACTGCGTCCAGCAAGCCTGCATCGACTGGTCTTGTGAAGTAGATCTCCTCATCAACTTGCACCTCAATGTACGGCGTCATACCGCCCAAGAGACATTCCTCTGACAAGTTCTGGGCTGCCAGAATCGTGATGGACACCTGGCCGGGACTTTGATGGTACCCAATCTCAGTGGCGGGTTCCAAGGGAAGCCAAAAGGCAAGTCACCATTTCCTCACTTCCTGAGTGGACAGCCCTAAAAAACATCCAAACTCCAATCTACCACAAAAATTGTATTCCTACACAAGAACTCAGGGAGTGGATCGCCATGTGACACATTCACCCACCTCTCGCGTGAAGGCCAGAATGCGCCGCATGTACGCCGGCCCCAGGTGATGCTCCACAGACATCAACTTCCCGAAGACCGCCGAGGTCAGTGGCTGCCAACGAGCATCGAACGTATCTCCCTGGTGACTCACCACTTGATGCGGTTGGAGAAGTTGAAGGGCTTGATACTTCCTCAGCTGGATCCTTTTCCACTTGATCATAGGCACGGGGAACCAATATATGATATAGTATGAAACATATCCAGCTTATCATGGGAAAAGCGGCGATATCTAAAAACAACAACAAATGCGTCTCAACTCTACACATCTCCAAGTCCTTGGCTGCGGGAAAAAAACCCGGGCCGGCCCCGCCGAGTGTCGCATGCTGGAAGTTCAAGAGCACCGTGATCCACGGCACCGGGTCGAAGGTCTCCGAGTCCATGTTGAAAAGTCGCGCCCCGGGGAAAACGCCGCCGGGCGACGCGCCGTTCTTTAGCTGAAAGTCCACCGTGGAACCCGGAGAGGCGACGCCATAGAGTCCTCTGCCCCAAAAAAACTGGAAGACAAGCTAAACAACTAGGTTTTTGAGTGGAGAGGATAGAATAAAGGTACCAACTTTTTTCTGTAGTCTATTTTAGTGGGGGAACCCTCTCCAAAAACAAGGGTAAAAGGGCACTACTGGGGGACCTAGACCATTGAAGGAACAGCTATGGTGAGAGAAAGTCTCATGTGGCAAAACCCCTGGTTCTTGTTTCGGGACTACGAAATGTGTGAGCAAAATAGGGGAACAGCAAAAATGGCTGGTTTCCAATGCCCTTCAAAGCCGAACAAGGGGTACCCTCAAAAAAGACGGACCCACATGGGGGTGTTTCAAAGTAGAAGGCCGCTTCTTGGATGGCTTTAAAGGGAAACCAAAAGGAAACCACCTGAAGTGGTCCCCAATTGGGAGAAACACCCACGTGAGTTACAATCAACGCCCGGTATAAGAATAGTCGACCCAGAACCAGGTAAAGAATCAAGAAGCCGGCCGCAGCCATTTGGGGTTGGGATTGTCCTTTACTAACCTTCATCTACCCGGGTTTTGATTGTGGCTCCAGTAGAGAGGCTAGAATATGGGTACCCTTTCTATTTAGTCTATGGGAACCCTCCCCCAAAAAAGAAGTGAGAAATGGCACAACTGGGGGACCTAGTTGGAGCAACACCCACGCCGTGTCTCTCCCCTCCCCGTGGCCTGTGACGGTCACCCGCGTTGAGACCCTCCGCCCGGGGTGGACCAGCTGTCCCCAGCGCCAAAGATCCGGGAAACTCACCTGAGCGCCCCAAAACCTGACCGCTGGCTCTGCTACGACGAGTCGTTTTTGGGCTTGTAGAGACGCCTATTTGGCCAAGGGCCAAAATGCAAATCATACCAGTGAAGATTCTAAAATGGGTGGTGCACCTCCCCCAAAATGGTACCATTGGTTTTGACCCACAGCCATATAAGCGGGTCAATAAAGACGAATTTGGCGTTCTAAGGTTCAGAAAAGTAGGGTTTAGTCAGTTCTTCTTCTGACAAGGGTGTACCAGGAAAACAAAACAAATACCTCTGTGTTTTTGGTCGTTTCACGGTCGTCCCTATGTTTCGGCTTTAAACATCACGCCACCTAGAGGCAAGTCACTTCAAGCTGGCCTAAAAGATTGGCCCTGGTGTGTCTTTGTGGGTACCTGTTTTGGGATGTGTTTACAGGACCAAAAGCAAATCAGGTTTGGGGTCCTAAGGGTCCAAGTGCCTCACATTTGAGGATTTGAGGAACCTGAAGTTCACGAATCCCCTGCGAATCCCCACCTATAAGCCTATTAAATGCGGGGCACTTGGAACCGGGCTATCTTGCTCCCCTTCAAAATCACATTGGAACCCAACAGAGGGTCTTTTTGTAGGGAGAGTCCTCCCATGTTAAACACCCACGGCCAGCTCACTTCCTGAAAAAAATGCCGACACCAAACTGGCCTTCCCAAAGACGCCCAAAGAGCAAGATGCCTTCCCCCAAAAAGCCATAAACTCTTCACTCCCCCGTCCTCCCCGCCAAAAAAACGTCCAAAGCTCGGTTGCTTTGTCCTCCCCTGCAAAAAGTTACTAACTTCTAGTGGTCTAATACGGAAAACCAATCCATTAGTTGGCAAAAAGTCAAAGTCCTAACATCCCTTGGCAAAATGCGCCAAAATGCACCAACAAAAGCATCAACTCTTCACTCCCCCGTCTTCCCCCCCCAAAAAAAAAGGCAAAAGCACGTCCGAAGCAGCCAAAAACCGAAGCCCAGTTCTCGGGGCGATCGATGGATGCTCTCTCGGAGTCACCTCGTCCGCCCGGTTGACGCAGGTGGCGAAGATCTCCGCTAGGGCGGCGCCCTGCGAGTGCCCAGCCACCGACAAGCGGCCTGCGACGGATCGGCGCGCCCCATGGGTTGACGGATCGGCGGACCCCGAAAATCCGAGGGGGGGCGGGGAGGGGAGGGAGGGGCGCGGGGTCCAAATGCCGGTTCTGAAATGGACAAGATACCCCTCCCGCCCAAAAAGCATGGAACCTGACAGGGGGGGTTTCTGCAAGTCTGCAGGACCACCTTCCTTTTAAAGGGACCCCCGAACGTCGAAGTTCCATGTTAATTGGTGGGAAGGTACAGGAATTGTACAGGAAGGTTTCTTGGAAAAGGAACTTCATGTGAAATCTTACAGGAAGCCACGGGAAGTAGGAATTCTCAGAAACGCTACAGGAGGTCTGACAGGAACTAAAGCCCAACAACATGTCTACAGGAGCTTTGCAAGCGGGTCGACCCCTCTAATCCATGGACCGCGGAAACGCGTTAAGAACAGTTTTGCAAGTGAGCCCAAACCGGTCAGCTAACTTCCAGTAGAGTTGACTAGTAGCCAGTTTCCAAGATCTATTGGTTAAGGAAATGATGGGCGCTCATCTGAAAAATCAAAGTATTAAAAACCGCCTTGATCCCGAGTAAACATGGTAAAATCCAATGGTTCAGCCATAGGACAGTTAGCATCCACAAACTAAAATTAAGGGAGCCTTCAGGAACCCTTCATCACGGTCACGTCGCAATCCAAAAAAGAACAATACGAAAGAAAGGACGTCGCTAAACAACAAAACAACCGATTGCGCAACTAACCTCCTTTTGAACCACATTCTTACATTGTCTAAGCCATCTGTAAACCCACACAATTCCAGCACGATTTCCTTTTGCAAACAGAAACATGTTGAAGAAACAATAATGCTCAATCAACCTACTTTTGAAACACTTGTGTCTAAGCAGCCACTTTTGTTTTACATTGCTAGAGCCATGGTTAAATTGAACACCTGTTGGTCAAACAACCTGTTTAAGCCACAATTGTGCATAATTGCTTAAACCACTACTGTTTCTGTTGTTTAAGAAAACCGTGAAACCGTGGTTCAAAACCTAGTGGTTCAACAACCTCCTTTGGGTTTCCCTCTGAAACATACTCAACACTTTTAATGTTGAAGCACATGTTGTTTAACCAACATGTTTCATTCATCGCCTTAATCCATCAGTGTTGAAATTGTTGAAACCATGGTTGAAAAGCCCCTCTCGGCAACCTTCTTTTGGCGGAAGTAGGGTCTGGCTGTTTCCACAATTTGTTGCCACCCCTCCTCCACACTTGGAGAGGATTTCTTCCTCCATGCCCTCACTCCAGGCATCACCCAACATGAACTGCACGAAGTCCTCAAAGAAGCCTTCATGGACCTCAGCGGTTCGGTCCTTTTGAGCAAACGGTTTTCAGCATGTGCGATAGGTAGGGAATGAGGGGACGACCCCTATAAACCATGCCTTGTGGTTTCCTTTGAGGGGACCCCTGGGTTCATTCCCTCATTCTCTACTGAGCATCAGCGAAAACAGTCTACGGGTACTGGGAACCGCCAAGGGACGTTGTGCAGTCCGCATTCGTCCAAACTTTGCAGGCTCTTGACATTCAAGTTGGTGGTCCAATCTGCTAAACCGGTGGTGCCAGAAAAGGACAGGACACATTCATCCTGGCGCCGGAACAGCGCCACCACATCCAATCCTGGAGCCAAAGACTTGCTGGTGGTGTTCACGTATTTCTTCACCACCCTCCAGCCACCAGCCCAATCCTCGGAGGCCCATCGGCCCTCGAAGTAGTCCAAGTCGTACGCCCAGAAGGACAAAGCGGCCGCTTGAACCACGAAGGGGGATGTTCTGGTCACCACGTTGAGATACTTCCTGACAGGGCTGGGATCTCCAAACGTCGACTGGTAGAATCGCTCCAAAGCTGCGGCGAAGTCTTCCATCAAGCCATCAATCATCTCCTCCGGGAAATTCATGCGAGTCGTGTCGGCACCCCTGAGAAGGGGCGGATCGGAAGCTCCAGCATAATCTTCCAAGAGAACACCAAGGCAGGCAAGCAAGCCCAACCGCAACATGGCAGCTGGATGCGAGGTTCGTTTGAGCTGACAAATCTGCCATCCATGTCCTGAGCAACAGGCGATGGCGAGATCCTCGCAACACGGAGTGAAGCCCGTGTACGTGGAATCATTCGTAAGCCTTCTAGTTGGTTTCATGTTAATTTTCCCGGCCGAGTCTTATCTCTGATATCCCGCATTCTCGATCCCCTTAGCCATTGTCTGGTTCTATGCGATGTGATGCAGCTGCGCTGGTACGGAGCCTACCTTGTGCCTGCCTCAACAGCCATGTCATATTAGGAACTCCTGCCATTGCCCTCCAGTCAGATTCAAACAACCCGACGCAAGAACAGGGACGCTGTTCCAAATCTGGAGTAATGTTAGACCCGCAATTTGAGTTGGGTCCTCTATTATTGCAGAAAGTTGTTTTTCTAATTCAGGATACCGTGACATGCTTTGGGGTCCTCCATTATTGTGGCATGCAAGTGTTTTTGGTCGGAAACATGCGGATAAAAAAAGAAAACAACAACGAAGAAAAACACGGTCAAACAAGTCGGGCAAAAACATGGCAAGCACATCCGGGCCAACATTAGGAATTTAAGTTCTTTGAAGAGGTCCCTAGACCATCACATTTAAGATAACTTCTGTACACAAAAGTATGGGCAAACAGTCACACACAGGGGATTGCTCAAAAGGGGCCCGGATCCTGTTAAATGTGACTGTTTTGGGGTCCTTTTAATTCCAGCTTCTTTGGGGGTTTGCTGAACTCTTCTAAATTAGAATTGGCAATACATGGCAACTCTAAAGTAAGTACAGGAAATCTGGAAGTTGGTCCTGGCAATACTAGATTTAGACTTGGTAATACAAAATGGTTTTGGCAATACTGAAGTAACATGCGGGGAACTTGAGAGTAGGTCTTGGCAATACTAAGTTTAGTCTTGGCACTACTCAAGTTCAAGTCTTACCCAGACCCCCAGGATTTTTTTACTAGAGAGCGCCCCGCTGACTGGCTCCACTGTTCAGGGGGAGGGAGGAGCACAGTAAAGAGGGTCCAACAATATGAGACCAATCAGCACGAACGCACGCAGGAATGCATGCAGGAAGAGGGCTATCAATAGAGAAAAGTAGCAAAACCACAAGTGAAGGACCTTCATCATGAGCTCGGTTTTCCGCAGCTAAGCTCGCTACAACTTGACCCAGGGTGTATAATCTGAGCGCCGGTTCCAAACCAGCACGTATTAGCTGCAAGCAAAAGCTCTGTAAAACTTGGCCCATCTTCAGCTCCCAGCGTCCTCCAACAATCACCACATCGCAGTCGCATGGGCCCGCCATGTGGTAGACTTACCGTTTGCAGGCCGCAACAATGATGTTTAAGACTAGGTCTCACAGGAGCCGCCAACAGGAAAACGGCGACAAACTAAAAATACCGGCAAGCGTTCAACATAACAATGCCAATTCCACCACGCAGGAATTGGAGGCAGCACTGCAGGCTTTCTGGGAGGGCAATGCCACTTCAAGTTGCCAGGCTCTCAGTGCAGCACTTGCAACTTCCTCGTGTGTTGCATGTGCATAGCCCAGGAACGCTTGTTTAAAGGGCTGGACCAACCCCTTGTTGAAGCCATGCCTTCAGTTTTCTAAACCACTCTTTAAGCAACCTCCCTGTTGTCGTCCCTCCAAAAGGGGAACAGAGGCTGGTTGTTTAAACCTTTTATTCTGCCAACCGCTGCTGATCAAGTTGCTCATGTTGCGAATGGGCCATATGGCTGCAGTCTCTGAGATTCGGCCAACCAGCCCAGTGCTTCTGGTTACTACGGTAAGGGGAAACATCATGGTAAAACCTACTACAGTAAAAACTTGAAGCGCGGGGTAGGGGGAAAAGGCTGCCTAAGACGAGGGAATCTCTGCCATTCCTATTTTGCTCCTACCACCCGCCCCACCAAACTGCTACGTAGAGAGTCGTCCAGAAAACAACAAACCAGCCGAACTGTTAACCAAACCGGGTCATGACCCAGGGACCCCAAATCCGCTGACTGTCGGGCTCTACCAAGATAGATCTGTTCATAATCGATCTTTACGGCCTCATTGTACGCTCCACGAAACCAGGTAATTAGAAAAACCGCCTACCATGGCCCATGGCCCATGGATGTTTGTGGGCCTCGCGCATTCGTGCTGCTTGCAACAATGGCAGACGAAGATTTGTCGTAAAGGACTTCCGCACCAGAAATCCCGAAGGGCAAACTTGGAGCTACCCAGCTCCCATGATACCTCGAGCAAAGAAAGCCTCGGCGTGAATCTGTCACCCACCGGGCCCGCCAGTGCCCAACCAGTTTAGCTGCGAGACCAAAAGCTTGATTGCTGCCTTTGTCGCTGCATGGGATGCACTTTGCAAGTGCAGGCAGCTCGAATTAATCTCAGAGTTGGTCCGCGTGTTTCCTGGCTTGTTGCATTTGTTTGTGTGACCCACAAGGGAAAGATCCAATAGACTCACACGCTTTATACGCAATTGTTGTGTTTTTTTGCAACGTTACCCAACCTCCCCAATCCCCAAGCGGCTTTTTGTCATTGGCTGTTCTGGCGCGCGTTTGACGTGCCAGTTTAAACCAGCGCAGCGCAAAGGCACTGTACGGGCTCTAGATGCCTTGGGTGACCGGCACAAAAACGCAACCCGACACAGTGATCAAGGTCCCGACCGAGGGGTTGAGGTGTTTATATCTATATATATATGTATATATATATATAAGAAGAAAACAAGAATCACAAACGGCCGACCAGTCCCCTGGACGGGGCTAAGCCCGGCTGGGGGCTAGTAAAATAGAAGAAACAAAAACGGTTCCTGCTCAACAAAATTTCGCAGTACCAAGTGGCTACTTCAAGCGACTGGGAGATGAGTCTCTGGCCTAGAGCCCCCAAGACAGCAAGATCGAATCGCGAGCGATCAAATGTCTAGCGTGGGAGCAGTGCTTCAAACCCAAAGAGATTGCTTTCACCAGAATAGTCATTAAGAACTTAAGGTGTCAGTGTTTAACGTATCAAACGCCTCAAAAGCATCCAAGGAGTATAGCTTGATTTGTTGCTGAACATGTGGTTGTGTCTATCATGAGACTAGAGACTTCAAAGTGGTTGGAGATCTCCCTTTGGTTTCCCTCTAAAACCAACCAACTCGTGTCCCGACAAAGACATCTTCATATGTGCCACCAAGGACTTTGGAAGCTCTGCTCACAAGCATTGTCATGTCAGCTCAAGGAATCTGGTTCATTGTACAAGCTGCCACTCGTGGTACGGGGCGAATTGGTTACGCATTACCATTCTTTAATCCTGACCAAGTTGGGCTCTAAGGTAATTACAACACCACCCCATTCTCATTCGTTCGGCCTAATTTTGCATATGTCTGACATCCGACCGCAGGCCTGACACGTCTCTGTTGCACCCACGCGCGGCTTCCCCTCTCATTCGGCGTCCTGGGCCGCGGCCCTAACAAGTCACAGCTTGGAGTGCAAGAAAGCTTCTTGAAGATCACCCAAAAAATCAAAAAATGATAAGGATCTACGACTTTGAGACAAGGATCAAAGTCTCGACCTCAACACGAGATCTCAGTTTCGGCAAGGATGCATGAGTGGATCGGGCTCCCGGCCTGAAACAGCCAGGGCAGGACCTCTATGCCAATTGATGGCCACATGGCGGACTGTCGTAGTGTTGTCACATTTGTGTGAGGCCGGTTGCTGCAAAGCAAGAGCAATGCACAATATTGTCCGCGGATCTGGAGTTGCTTCTTTTTCTTTTTTTGCATTGGATGGCTGCTCTTGTAAGTTACAAAAGGTTAGAACCATTGAAAGAGCCTGTGGGCTCTGGAAACATTCCGTGACTCAAAACATGCCGTGACTCAAACTTTCAATGGGTTGGTCTCAGAATAGCGGACCCCAAAAATGGTGGTCTCCCACTTTGGCTTCCATTTTAAACCACCCCAAAAAGGGTTCCCTCAAAAAGGGTAAATTGCTAAGTGGCCACATCCATCCCCTGCGACGTGAAGCTAGATGTTGGCTCTTCATCTTGTCTCTTGAAGAACGAAGCCACCTCAGCTTTATCCACAAACTCACTATATGATTGCTTCCAACCCACGATTTGCGAGCCTTCAACTTGGTTGATGCTCGCGAAGACTTCAATACTTGTCATCATCATGCTAGTAAAGGGCAACCAGGAAAAAGATGCAACCAAACATTGCCCCCCAACAAAAATGGAAAGAGAAGAACATGGACACTTATTATGTTGCTTGATGTTTATGTCATTTGTTTGCTTATGTTTATTTTGTTTAAGATGAAGATGAAGCAAAACAACCAAAACGGCCGGCAGGCCTCACATCAGGCGACGCCGCTTCACGGATGGGCGCCCATCGCCTGGGCTAAAAACGCTGGCCACCACGGGGCTCCGGTATACATGAACAAACCATGTGCTTTTCCCGGGATCCGCGAAGTCAGCTGGTGAAGCTGACTTTAAGAGGCGCAAACTTGCAGCCTTGTGGCTTTGTCTCTCATCCAGCTCCATGAGTTGGACGTTCGCATCTTTTGTTTTTCGTTTTCAGTTACGCACTTTTTTTTGGAATATGAGGACCCCCCAAGGGCACCTGAGATGAGGATCTTTGAATTGTTCAAGGGGCGCGTGCCGTCCGAGGCGCCTCTCGGGAAGGACATGTTCTGCATTCGAAGGCCACGGCACGTAGGTGGGTAATGAAGCCCTCCCCACCTATTGATCCACCTCCATGGGGATCCAGTGCTTGCCACCCCGAAACATAGGTGGCCTTTTGGAAAAATAGATGGCCCTGGTAAATGGAATCAACCCCAACTAAACCAGGGCCCTCTATTTTTTAAGCAAACCAACCAAAAGGACACCTATGCCCCGAAAAACCTGAAGTCATACCATGTTGAGTGGGGGAAGCAGGATTCCTCAGGTTACTCACCCGAAAGCATGGACACAAATGCGCAAACTACTGGACAACCACCCATGGGCCCCAGGTTGCAAACCAAAAGCCTCGACGTATACAAAAAGGCCGGTAGCTGTGCCGCTCAGTGTCCATGTAAAATGGATAGGGCACTACCTTGTTCAAGTAATGTACAAACGTCCAAGTCTCACACAATCAAGGACTTAGGAGCTTGCACGGCGCCGAGCACTCTGCAGTCCGAAAGGACCACGCGTTTGCAAAGGGAACCTGTCGAACAAACTAGCTTTGATAAAGTGCCACAAGGTGGCGACACACGTTCCACCAATAAATGCTTTGGTCCGTGCGATCACGACATGCAAGCAATAGCACCTAGACTCCTTGCCATCCTGTCAGATTGGTATTTCGCAACGTATATACAGAACATTAGCGAACACATTTTGTGTGGTGGATATCTTCTCGATCTCTCTTTACAAAGCCAACCAAAGAAGGCGCGTTGATTCAAGAACTCGCCAGTCTAAGACTTTCTCAACATGCTCAAAATCATACGGGCGTAAATTTTGAACCGGGGCCTGTTTGGCGGGATGAGGCGGGGTTTCGTTTGTCCACCGACCATATTTTAGGTGGTTCTCTAAAAGTCATAGCCATATGGGTGTGGATCAACACTATAGAGGAGGGGTTACCCAGGTTTTGGTCCATGTTTCCACTACCAGGGTTTTTGAATTCTTGAGCCACAGCCATATGGATCAGTCTCGGTCTCAGATCCTGACGGCTAGGAGCTCAGTGCCCCGCGGAAAGGTCGGCGTGGATCCACCACGAGGTCCATGCTGGTCTGCTTGCCTCGTGTGCGAGTTTCCTGGTTGTACAACATCAGACCGTGAAGCCAAACTTCCAAGCATGTTGAACACATGGGGGGTTCTCAAAATAGTGGACCCCTTTTTGTGGGGCTTAAAAGGGAAACCACAAAGAACCAACCCACTTTGGGGTTCCCGCGCTTTGAGAAACCCACATGGTGTTGTAACCCCCCAGACCGACGTGACAAGGGCCCTAGGCTGCCAGTTGCGCCAGTTGCCCTGGGTCTCCTGAGTTGGTCAGGGAGAAGCGACTGGAAAACTAGACGCCAAATCTAACAAAACACCAATTACGATCCCTCCTGCCTTGCATGCCGTCCAGAGAAAGGCATCGCCATGAAAGTTGAAATCGAGAGCAATCTGGGCGCAACTCCAACCAAATAGGGACAAACAACCTAACAACGCGCCTCACTTCTGCAGACTCAACATGGCCTCGCGAACAGAACAGCATGATCCAACCCCAACAATGAAAGGGTCCAAGCCGCCAGTGGAGGCAGAGCCAAGTCAACTCATATTTGTCACTGAGCGGCTTCTTCTATGAGCCCGTTCCATGCCTCTGCAAGAACAGTCCGGACAAGTCCGGCAACGAAGGAAACTATCTCTAGTTTGCATTAAATCATGTTCAGCATGTTCCGCCAATGCCTCATCTGCCCAAAGGGTGGTTGGGGTGGGCACCTTCCTTAAAAAAAAAGGCAAATCGCTTACAACGCAACCGAAGTTCCTCCGGCAAACCTGATGTTATCTTGCAACAAGTAGTGCAATGGCTACACACCTACCAGTGGTTACACACATTCTGCTCTTCCCATGACCTCCGACAAAACAACCCCCACGCAGCGTGGGGGGCCCTGGGAAGGGCTGTGGCGGAGCGGCTTAAGGCGGTGAAGTGCCAGTACTCCTCCGCTTCTTTGGCCACCTGGCGTGAGAAAACATCCAGGAAGGACGCCCCAAAGGCCACAAGGGAAACAATATGTGTATACATATACATATATATATATATATATCCATATATATATACACATGTAAACCAGGTGATTGCCTGAGGCCTTGGGAAGCTGCTTTCAGCTTGGGAACAATCTACGGGATTGGCACTGGTTGCCAGAACCTCCAGACGATCATGTACAGGCACGCGACAAACAAGCATATATGAGAGCCACGAGCGACTTGAGTCAAAGGAGGCGTGCGAAACTAAGTTCGTCAACCCAGTTGCTCAAACAGCGTCAATGCTGCCGCCCCGCCAACATCTGACGGTCTTTTCTTTCCCCTCCCTCACACTCCGTCAAGGAGGACACCGGGCTTTAAGCTCCTGCTTCCTCTTGCAGCAATGTGTCAGCTTCCATAGTAATTGCATGAGACGTTGACTATATTGACTCATTTCCATGTAATCCGACTCAACTTGGCTGGAACCAGCCTTGCAAGCCACCAGGCGGGAAGAGACCACCATTTGCGGGTGATCCGGATCCTGGCGGGCAAATAGAATGATTGATCGCACAACCAAAAAAAGTTTGACCGCTCGCGGAGTAAATACATGTGCATGTACGTGCATAAACATATTTCTATATGTAAGCCGTGCCTTGCTTTGTTTAGACGCCGGAAGCACATAATCCCTTCTTCCTTTTTATAAACAGACCCCCGATGATAGAAACCCCACCAGCAGACCCAAACAATTACCCTGACAAAGTTTAAATTATGGACTAAACCAACACTAGACTCTCTGGAAACCCAGCTTATTAGGGGCCTGAGCAGGAGAGGTTTTTATTAGTAGGGTCTCCCGTAGGTTCCCTTCATACGGCCGTACTTAAAAATTGCATTCCAGCGGAAGCAGCAAAAGTAGAGCCGTAGCCGTAGCAGTAGCGATAGCCGCAGTACTAGCAGCGGCAGCAGTCGTAAGTAGTAGCAGTAGTAGTAGTAGTAGTAGCGAAAGAAGTAGTAGTCGTAGTAGTAGTAGTAGTAGTGGTGGTAGTAGTAGTAGGAACAGTAGTTGTAGTAGTAGCAGAAGTAGTAGTGTACTAGTAGTAGTAGTAGTAGTAGTAGTAGTAGTAGTAGTAGTAGTAGCGATAGTAGTAGCCGTAGTAGTAGTGGTGGTAGTAGTAGAAGCAGGGGTTGTAGTAGTAGCAGTAGTAGCAACAGTAGTTGTACTAGTAGCAGTAGTAGTAGTAGTAGTAGCGATAGTAGTATAGTAGTAGCAGCAGTAGTAGTCTCCATGGCATGGGGGGGGGGGGGGTGAGGCGGGGCGTTGGTGCGGGGATACACTTGTATACTTGCTACGCCAGACAACGGGAACACGGGTTCCACTGCACAACCGGCTACGATAGGGCCTTGCTTAGAATCACTTTGAAGAAGCAGGGCCTAATTCAACCACTGAAAGTCTGCCCGCAGCCCGGAGCATTGGTTGTGCTTTTTCAACCCTATCTGCAACGTGCGCCTGGCCCGCAGAAGACTTGGCTCATTGGTTTAAGTGGTTCGATGAAATCCGATGAAAAAAACCGTTCTACTCATCCAAGACTCTCAGAACATACACTTGTCCATGCCGCCAAACACAGCCATCCTCATTCACAACGAAAGCATGAAGGCACAAGCCGAGATGCATGACATGCAATGCATTGGTTGCTTTCTGTGCTAACCGCTGCAACGCAAACAAGCAAGCATCATATCACAGTCACAACGCGCATCGCAATCCTTTGGTGGCAGGTCAAAAGGACATCACATCGGAGGACACACCGCCTGTAAGATTGGCGGTGTGTGCAAGAGTCTACCTGCCACTTAAGGACCTGCGCTTCTTCGGGTCAACATGGTCAACCTCAACTGGTGAGGACGCAGGTCAGTACCCTACACAGGGATCCTTACATTATACACCTGAACAGTGCCTTGTAAATGGTGGTTTCGCTGTATTTTGGTGGAACCAGTCATGTTTCAAATGGGCAAAATGTATCTTTTAAGGAGCCCTGCTACAGGAAATGTGAATGCCAACTGGAGCAATAGCCCTGCCTCAAACTCTTCGCGGCTGAATGGGCAGCCCTGCAGCAGTTGCAGGACGGACTCATCACCTGAAGGACACTTGCGGGTGACTTCTGAATGCAACATGTATAATATATATATATATATATATTGGCAAGTAATCATAGTGTTCCAGTCCAAACACCTGCAATAAGAACCCCCAAGTAAGGAGCCTTCATCATTGGAAAGGTGGCAGCTCCCTTTGTGCGAGCACCATGGTTTGCCCACATATCAGTCTATCCAAGTCCAAGGAAATAAGACTTGATGGCAGGGCTACTCCATAGTCCGCTAGAGCGTTCATAAACTCCGTGTCGCAAGTTGAATGATGAGTTGAACACGATCCTTGCAACAGCTTCCTGAAGCAATGGAAGGACTATGTTGCCAACAAAGGGCTGAGCCAATCTTAGCCCAATCCGCCAAACAGCGCACTTGCTTGAGGTATTTATCTCACTGGTTCAAGAGACCACGCAAAATAATGTACCATGACAAAATGCGGCCCAAACCTTAGGATATCCAAAGGCTTGCTTTGCGCATGCCAACACAACACATGTAGTCCCGGGTGCCCGAAATCCCGCACGGACCCTTGCGCAGAGATCAACGCCTTCCTATGCCTTCCTGTCGATTGACCGTCAGGCGTCGCCATCCCCATGACAAGCGTCAGCAACTTGAGGAATTAATATGATATAAATGCCAGCCTATATACATCCAGCATCTGAACGGTTCGGTGCATGTTCACCTTTTCGGGAGCAAACAGAAGCCATGAACATTCTTCGATTCACGGAACAAGTTCATGCTGCATGCTAGCCAGCGAACACCAGGGCGAGACAACACCATTGAGGAAAGGGGCAGCGGGCTCTTGAAAGCAAACTGGCTTTCGCAGAGTCAAAATCAGGTCCCGTCTTCGCGCCTACTTTACAGTGATTCAGATTGTGGTTGCCCATCATCTTGGGGTATGGCCAGACTCCCCTGCCAATTTCATGGTTGTCAAGCGCCCTCGGCTAGTAGCACCCAATTAATAGGGCCTGATGAAGCCTGATAAGGTCTGTCATAGGACTTCTTCGGCGGTTCGGCACTGTTGGCAACCATGGGAGGCTTCTTGCCTGAGAGAGCTGCCATCAACGCTTAAGTCGGTGTGTTTGTCTCAAAATAAGAAACCTCGCAAGATTGTGGCTTCCGGTTTGTTTTTCGTAATCAAAGCGCTGGGGTCCCCTGGGTTCGAAGGAACGGAGGGAACTCTCGTGACCCACATATCCTGCTGACAAAGTTCCTTGTGTGGGCTATGGCAACCAAAACGGCGGGGGCAAATTTTCAGGTATCCTCGAAAACACGCACACACACACACACACCCACGTCTTGCCAAGGCAAAAAGGAGGAGGTGGTGCAAACAGTGCGTCTTTTGCCGCGCCACTCACCGCTTTGCCAAGGCGCAAACCGCCAGCTTCTCAAGGAGTTTCAGATACCAGGCAGGCGGATCTTGGCCGCGCCTTGTGAGCGATTTTTGTCGCGTTCGCGTTTGGCCAAAGGATAACAACTCCCAGTGCCACACCAAGTGAAGAGGAGTCCTTAGATCTTCCATCTGAACAATATCCCCCTCAAGTGGTGGATTGGTGTTGGCTTTGGTGAAAAAGGTCATTATTCGATTGGCCAAGTCGTATCTTAGCCCTGGCGAACCTGTGAACCTGCACTCCTTGTTTCCTGTTGATTAGCTGTGGACCTGTGGCGTATGGGACTGGTACTGCGAATTGTTGAGGCAAAAGGTCAAAAGGCGGTTTGCGTTTGTATACATGTTTGTTTCATACAAGCTGAACCATGAGTGACTTACATTGTTTCGGAGGGGTTTTGAATTGTTGGATGGGTAGCTTGGACTTACCGATTGGTCTTCTGAACACCTGGCTTGGACAAGGGATGCGATTAGATGGCTGTGTTTCAAAATTAGCCACGTACCAGTTTCAGCTGGCTCGTATTTGCAACCATCTCCCAACGGCACACCTGCACACCAGCTGAGACTGGTTTTCTGGATCGCTGGCTGGGAGAAAAAAACGGGTTTTTCAGTATCACGTTAGCAGTAGGAGTCAACAAGCAAGCCAACGACCCAAATCAAATTCGGCAGGGTGGCGAGCACCGTCGAAAGAGGGTTCCATTGTTAATAGCTTAAGCCCAGGAGGTCAAATCGGAAGAAAAAACCCTCCCTGTACAGAAGTTAAATATATTCTTGAAATTGCCTGTGAAATTGCATCCCCAAATCCTCGGAATCCTTTTTACACTGATGGACTGTGCGAGGAATTGGCAATGCATCTAGCCGCGAAGCAAGCAGCACTGCCAGCGCGGCAATGTTGGGCATACACGTGCAAGCATTCCAAGCAACGTGGGCAAAGTAAGAGATCCAGCCTTGTCCCAGCTTGTCAAACAGTCATGCAGTCATTTGAAGGGCCAAACCTGGGCAGCGCTACCTACATTCTAAAACAAAACACCTGTTCATTATAAATACACTATCTTGTATATGCATAATATGCATAATATATATATATATATATGAATATACGTGTATATATATATATATATATATACTTATATATATATATACACATACATGTATGATATCTATATATGTGTCATGTATACGATATATGTTTCCTCCAAACAACCACAGCGTATCTCCCCAGCCCCAGCCTGGCCGCCAAGGGAAGGAACCAAACTCGCCAGTCCAGGCGCGGAAGGTGCAGCCACAAGACCACCCCGCGCCTATGAAAATCCAAAACTGCCGTGTTGGGACTCGGATTTCGTCTTTCGGAATGAAAATCGGGGGGTACGAACCGCTCTCAGGGGGAGAAAACGCTGAAAGTGTGTTTAACAAGCAGAATTTAAACGATTCGCATGACTAAGGAGCATGAGCTGTCTTTTCGGATGAGGTGAAACCTTGTCTTGTCTGTCCGCATGAGTCAACTCGAGTCGGGGCACTGCACATGACGTGCGCTCACATTTGTATCAGTGTGGGAGTGAAACCTTGGGGGGATGAACCGCTCTCAGGGGAAAAGCTGGACGTTTGTTTTTGTGGCGGATTTTTTGCAATTCACATGACTAAGGAGCATGAGCTAGGTGTCCTAGAAGTAGGCAGGAACTGGCTTTGCAACAAATATGTTTTTGTATATAATGTGTACATGTATATATCCTGGCAAGATTGAACGTGTTTGACATGACAAATCAAGAGCATGTATATATAATATATCCCATTGAACAATATGACATTTGCATCATACATTGTGATTGATGATGGCCTGAAGAAACGACACGTGCCGTTAGGATACTGTTAGGATTGTATTATCTAAAAACCGTCACTCAAATACCGTCAACAAAGAATAGCTGCCTCACACAGAAATGGCCTCACGCAGGGCCAACACCCGATATTTGTTCGAGACTCCACCCCGCATGAAAACAGCCTTTCCAAAGCAGCGTCCATCCAACGGCTTTCAGGAATCAGTTCAGCACTGGTGCTGCAAAGTATTTTGACAAGTGAAGTCAAGGGCCTCTGACGTGGCTGCGCATCCGACCGTGATTGCGGCCAATTGGACGGTCCTGGGTACAACCTATGCTTTGGCCCTTCCAACGTGTTTGTCAGCTGAGACTGTGACCAAAAACTGTGACCCGATTTACCCTAGAAGGCTTACTTACAAGTCATGGTAACCTCACCTTGCACCAATCTAGTCCTGCGAATTAATTCCATTCAAGAGTCCAAGTCAAGATCCATTTGCTTTTGTCGTCCGCTGAAAAGAACAAAAACACAAAACCCACTACTAATGCTAACGCTGGAGCTTGAGCGAGCCGATAACCCCGCCATAAAACGCACGCCAAGGCACTCGCGTGGGCCCTGGTTCAGCTTGTAGCGCCACCGAATCTGCTGCCAGTGGACCCCGTCCAAGGACGCGGATAAGATGGGCTCCCAGCGGAAGTCATGCATGCCCGAGAACTTGCCTGCAGCTCGATGCAGAAACCAACTCCCCGATTCCGAACATTGGAATGACTAAGCTTCAGAACCGCCATTCTTCACCTAGGAAGCTGCTGGGGTTGAAGTTTGGGGAGACCCTGGAAGAGGCAGAAGTTTTGATGTCAAAATCTGTGCGTCCAGTCAAGTTCATGGGCACCGTGGGACTCGAGCCAACCTGACGTGGCGCAACCCACGGGCCCTTGACTAAAAGCCGAGACTGAGACACATGGCGTTTTGCAAGCCCTAGCCGGAAATTTAGCTGCCCCAAACCGTTGATTCCCGGAAAGAAAAGGAGATCCTTGGCAGTCCGGGGCCTCTCTATCTGGTGAACTTCCGGCCTTGGTAGTTCACCAGCTTCCAAGGGTGCTGCCTCAGCGTGCCCCGGAGCCCTTTGGACCTTTTCTTTCCGACACATCATGCAGATCATTTTTTAGATGGATCTCCTTTAAGACCCCCCGTTTTCGAACCACCGCACAGCATACCTTTGAGCATAGCCTGAAACCTGAATCAAGAGAATCCTCACCAATGGAAGGGTTGGAGTATGCTGAAAAGGTGTTTCGGAGGGCATTGGATCTCAATCTCCGACTCCATAAGCATCCTGCCTCCAAATGCAGGTTTCAGAAGCCTGGACAGCATCCTGCAGTTCTGGATGAAACTCCACAACAAGTGGAATAAACCACCAACCAACTGGCTAACTGGTGCCTGGATGTCGTGGATTCCGTCCATAAGTCATAACTCGGTTGCTTTCTGCTTCCCTGCTAAAAGTTTAACTGTTAGTGGTTTAATACGGAAAACCGATTAAATGGCAAAAAGTGAAAGTCCTAACATCCAAGTCATACTGGCCTCATTATTTCACCATGATCAAAGTCACCCCCTAAGTGGTGGGTTAAAGGGAAACAACCACATTTCCTGACTTTGATAACCCCAGAAACCATCAAAATAATGACCCCAGTCATACGTTCATCGCCATTCTCGCGTTGCGCCCCGTTGGGCCCCGACCACTTCTCCAGGTTCTCCAGGCTGCGGCAAAGGCTCCGCGGCAGCAGCGCCGCCAAATCCACCGCGCCCTTGCCTGGAGGAACCCCCGCGAAAACGGCGGGAAGGACTCCTTCCTCGTCTGATTTGAGTTCATTTTCAGTATCCAACGTGGCTCCCATTGAGACAAGGAGCCGAAGCAACCTCAAAAGGCGGACTGGGCCTTGACAAAATTGGTCTTGACAAAATGGAGGGTCACTGTCAGGAGCCCTTGAAAGGTGCCACGACGTAACATGAGGCCTAGGGCCCCTTTCAACAAACAAATCCCCAGCGTGCTCAGGAGTGATTGCCCCACCCACGCAAGTGGGTACCTTGGTCAAGCGGCTGGCACGCGCCAGGGGCAAGAGCGACAGAATCACGTAGAGGCCCGCAGCCACTGCCGCCTGCGCAAGCGGATAATTTTCCATCAGCTGCACGTTGCTCTCACTCGGGTCTAGGGACTTTCTCGCCTAAGTGGATTGGCCAAAATCCTCACTGGCCAGAGTTGCAGGCGTGGAAGTTGATGTCGTCTTTGAAGAGGGTGCTCGAAGTGAGCGCTGGCAGTTTTAGGGTATAAGAATAAGATCTCCATTGTCAACACCGGAGCAAGAATGCTTACTTCGTGCCATCCCTAAACCAAGAAAGCAAGTGTGTTGACTGAACGTTGCGATCTTTGGCTTCAGCCCTGCATCTGTAAGCCATCCAAAGATTCATGCACGCCATGGGAACCAGTTGCTGACCCCTGGTCCCAGTTGCTGAGTGACTCTGGCAAAACAGAACTCGTTTGCTGGGGTGATAATTTTAGTGGGGACCCCACCAAACTAAAGGGGTCACAATGAGTGCCACTGAACGACTGGGTGAATAGAAAGGTGGTGCAACCCTGTTCAGAGTGGATCAGAATCGCCTTTGGGGAAGGAACCTGGTCAACTATTCTGCGGTTCACAGCTGATGGCTCCTCTCATGGGCCTCGTTAGCTGTCCAGCTCGCGCAGCCGTGCAACAAAGCGTCATCGCGTCATTACCTCCCTGCGCACTTGGACAGCTGACTTTGAGTCAAATCCGGTGGGAATACCAAATACTGCATGCACCAATGCTGGCGAAGCAATCTTTTTCAATGGACATAGTATTGCAAGGTTTCATCAACTCCTTTCACAAAGGCAAATATAAGGGACCCTTCTCATAAGTGTCTCAAGCACAGCGGCACCCGACCCCCATTCAAGATCGCTCCGTGTGTCTAAACGATCAAAACCAGGGCTAGGAAATTGGTTGAACTTCCTACGGTTTCCCTTTTTCTACCGGCAGCTGAACATGAAACCCAAAAAAAACATAATTTGTAGAGGAATCCGTTCCATGCGAATTTGCAGGGGAGTACCCTTGTGCCGCAGTCTTTGGCGCACCCCTGCCCTCTCCCCCGCCAGCATCCGCAGCGGCAGCGGGACCAGTGGGACCCGCAGGTCTGTCGCCGCAGCAGGGATTCCCAGCCATTCGTAGAAGCGCCCGTCCAGTAGCGACAAGTTCTCCATGGTGTTCAGGAATCCTTCCGGTTTGGTTGGGGGGTGGGGCCGGTGGGGGCACCTTGATTTTCCAACAAGCGTTGTGGCCTCCATGTTACCTTGCGGCTGGGCCAAACAAACAGGTTGGGTTTAACATTCTTTGTTTGTCCAAACGCGGGACACAGCCCTGGACAATTCTAAACATGTTCGGAAAGAAACCCTTTCTGCGATGCAGGCCGAATCGATTCCACCCTTTGTTCTTATCTTCTCTCAGAAATGGGCGAGAACCCTGGGACAGACTTTGACCCCCAGGTCATCAACGAACAGCCAAAAGCGCAAAGCAAAAGGTGAGACACTGAGGAGAAACCAGCCCGCCGGAACATTGCAAATACCCTGGCGTTGGAGATTCGATGATATTTGCATGCAAAAGGTGATTTTCAATTCACGAGAACCGGCCGCTCGGGCCCAACGGGCCCAACGGGCCCAACGGGCCCGACGGGCCCAACGGGCCTGACGGGCCTGACGGGCCTGACAGGCCTGTCGGGCTTGGCGGGCTTGGAGGGCCTGACGGGCCCAACGGCTTCAGGGTCTTCACGGGTTTGGGTTTGACGGGCACGATGGGCCTGACGGGACAACGTTCTCGACGGGCAAGATTGATCCTTAGAAAACTAGACAGATAGATACAACAATAGACAGATGGTTCGAAAGACGAGTGATGGATACTAGATAGATAGATAGATAGATAGATAGATAGATAGATAGATAGATAGATAGATAGATAGATAGATAGATAGATAGATAGATAGATAGATAGATAGATAGATAGATAGATAGATAGATAGATAGATAGATAGATAGATAGATAGATAGATAGATAGATAGATAGATAGATAGATAGATAGATAGATAGATAGATAGATAGATAGATAGATAGATAGATAGATAGATAGATAGATAGATAGATAGATAGATAGATAGATAGATAGATAGATTAGATCGATCGATCACTAAATAGATAGACAACTAAATACATAGATAGATAGCGCGCTAGATAGATAGATATATTGATAGATAGATAGATAGATAGATAGATAGATAGATAGATAGATAGATAGATCGATAGATAGATAGATAGATAGATAGATAGATAGATTAGATTAGATTAGATTAGATTAGATTAGATTAGATTAGATTAGATTAGATTAGATTAGATTAGATTAGATTAGATTATACTAGATAGATAGATAGATAGATAGATAGATAGATAGATAGATAGATAGATAGATAGATAGATAGATTAGATACATAGATAGATAGATAGATAGATAGATAGATAGATAGATAGATAGATAGATAGATAGATAGATTAGATCGATCGATCGATCCATCGATAGCTAGCTAGATAGATAGATATATAGATAGACAGATAGATAGATAGATAGATAGATAGATAGATAGATAGATAGATAGATAGACAGATAGATAGATAGATAGATAGATAGATAGATAGATAGATAGATAGATAGATATAGATAGATAGATAGATGGATACATAGATAGATAGATAGATAGATAGATATATAGATAGACAGATAGATAGATAGATAGATAGATAGATAGATAGATAGATAGATAGATAGATAGATATCGTAAGATAGATGGATACATATGGATACATAGATAGATAGGTAGGTAGATAGACATATATATATATATATATAGTTATATATAAAGGTAGACTTAGACCGATCGATAGATAGATAGATAGACAGATAGACAGATAGATAGATAGATAGATAGATAGATAAGGTAAATAACTGGATGGGATTTGCGTACCTTGGATAGATTGTAGAGAGACAAATAGGTATATGGACAGAGACGGATAGATGAAACTGACATAGATGGGTACAAGAAAAATACAGACAGAAAGAGAGATGGGTAAATAGATGGACAGACAGATAGGTAGACCGATACATACATAGAGAGATACGCAGATAAATCGGTAGTAGATAGAAGGATAGCAAGATAGAAACAAAGGCAATAGAGAGATAGATCGATTGGATTACATTAGAACAGACCATTAGATAAGCAGATAAGCAAATGGCCGAGAACCCAAAGCACATAGACCCCCTGCTTGAGCATGGATGTGCTTTGGCCTCGCCTTTCGAAGCCACCTCACGCGGAGTCGCGACCCCGCCCGGCCGCCTATGAAACCGTAGTTGCCTGTGGAGTTGATCATCGCGTTCATGGCATTGAAACCTGCAGCCGACGAACCCCTTGGCAACCACTTCCCCTTGACTACAAATACCCCACCACCCCAACAAAAACTCACTAGGGTGCATTTATCTATGGGAACAAATATTGCGCTGTTGAAACCAATCCTTGAGTGTTGCAACCGCACCCGTTCAGGAGACTTCAGGGAAGGCACGACCATTCGCCATGGGCCTAGTCAAAAACAAACCACCGGCAGCAATCAGCAAAGCCCTCTTGGTCTTTGGATGCTTTCACGTTCCTTTGGGCTTGTCTCCTAACTTGCCCCCACAAGCTTGGTCTCTTTGAAGCAGCCTCACATGTATTTATCCTCAATGTTTAAAGGCCATACTCAAGAACATATCGGGCACCAACCGGCACCAACATGTCATTCAACATTTCATATTCTATAATATTGGCCCTGCCTATATGTCAAATATGCCCTCATGATGGCCCCTGCCTGTAAACAAAAAACAACACCTCTTGCACGTCCTACCCGGCAAGGTGGAGAACGTGTCTTTTTGGACGTTCCATACGCCTCACGCGGACGCCTGTCCGCGCCTACCCATGCGAGGAGTCGACAAGGCCGGGGACCCCAAATGAAGAAGGGCAGAACCACCTCCACCTAAGCCAAATCAGCAAATTCGGGATTTGGACACCCAAAAACTGCGAGTTCGTGTTTTCCCTTTGGTTTCCCTTTGAACCAATCTAACAATGGCACCAACAAAATCACAAACACACACACACTCACAGAGCACAGGTCGAGCTCAAAGCAACTCCAGATGTGGGGAAAAGCCAGGGACCTGTCCGGCCGCGAGCGGCTCTTCGATGCAAAAGGTTGGATGCCCGGTGTTCGGGACCGGAAAGCTTTCCGCAGAGTTGCCCAAAAGTTTTTTTTGAAGTCTGGGCCCGGGAACTGGCCATTGCTAATGTTTGTGCGCTGTGAAGCTACATGCGCATTTGTGGAATAGCGCTTCATGGGCCTTGCTGAAGTGCATATTTTGCCCGTGCTTGTAGGTGGTTTCTGGAAGACGTTCGATAAGCACCAGAGAAGAAGCCAATTAGACTTGTTATGCCCTATTAGGCTCTATCAACCCATACCAGGATTGGGGAAGTCTTCGTGGGGGGCCTTGACAACGATGCACGGTATAAGCAACATGTAAATATGTGTACCGCAGATTTATGTTGATCCCGTATCTCCATCATCAGAACCATCAGTAAGCGCATTGTTGCTGCCACATGTATCCCTGAAGCATAGTGTGCGTCTGTCAGGGCGGGGTGCACATGTAGAAACAGATCAAACCAGCGTCTTCAACCCTGGCCCCATGTCAACGTGAATGTGTATGTACGTATATCTATAATATATATATATATATATGTATGTTTATGTTTATGTACTGCAAAAATAAATATGTGAAAATACATGCAAACCTACTATACACAACCGACAGCAATAGTATGTATGACCTTTGCCACACAGGAACATGGACAACTTTGCGATGCTGAAAATGCTTCGACCACCAATAAAGTTAAAGTGGTGGATTTGTTGTCAAGGTGTAAAATGGTAAACTCAAAAGAGACACCACCGCTGTTCACTCTTGAACCCCTACACCTTCCCTCAACCCACCCGCCCGGTTGAACAAACACCGGGCGGCGACGAGGGTGGCCAGCACAGAGAAGCGGTGGAAGTCCGCGGGGAGCGCATGAGCCCAGCGGGACCGAGGGTTCACCAAGGGCCTCGGCGCGAAGCTTGAGTACTCAAAGCGGTCTACCCAAGCCAAGTGAAGTATTATTCGACGGCCGCACCTATTTCTGGCCAAGCCTGTCAACTACCCTTCATCTACCCGAGTTTTGAGTGTGGCTCTCTTGGGGTTGGGGGGCCAGGAATTCGAGTTTGTGTTGCGGCAACACTAATGCAATACCCCGATGCAGGCAGTTGCGACATAGACCAAATTGTCCAATGTCCGCCATACAAGAAATTATGGCATCCCTCTAGATCGGCTTATCTCCCCAATCTGAACTGAACATGTCAGGGACTCGGATGAGGCCGCTGATAAAGCACCGATCAGCGAGCTCATCCAGTCAGGGGGTGTGTTGCAACGGTTTTGCACTCACCCGGTTGCTGTGACAATCGTTCAACGCGCACATCTGGCCCAGTTAATTGACAGTCCCATCATGGCTGAGATCCCCTGGAGTCTTGAAAGGGACCTGCTTAAAATCAGCTGATCTGGCCTGAATTGGAGAAAAAATGCCGCGTCAGGGGGCTTGGATGGGCTCACTGACGCCCACTAAACAAACTGCATGCAATGGGCCTACGTCTACATGGCCGTTGATCTAAATTCCTTGTTCCTGGAACGGCCATTCTTCGCGAAAAAAAATTTCTCTTTCGCGAAACTTTCGCGACCCTCATCGCGCAGCTACCCTTACGAGAACCACCCCTTTCACAAGTAGAAACTGGAACTGCGAAAGCCGAAGAATGTCCAGGACTACGAACACGATGTTATTGGTGGCGCCGATAATCATACCCATGCCCTGCCGGCAGGTTTGTTGCATAGAACATCGTAAGGCAACCGCCCCCCTTAAGTTTGCCCCAGCTCGCATTGCTCGTATGCGAACAATGGGTGCGCTGGGGTCATGTGTTGTGTGCCATATGGAGTTCCCTATAAAACTGCAAGTGGACGCAACCCTGTGGTGGTTCATGAGCAGAAGCGCAACAGCAAGTCGCAGCCAAATTTTAGCTGCGTTGGCTTGGTTGCCGTTAGTCTGAAGCACTGTCTGTGCTGCTCCCGGAAGTGGAAGTGCTAGCCCACTGTCTTGGCAGGAGCAGCCCCGTTGGCCAGCCATGTGCGGAAGCGGGCTGAGAGGTCCATGAACTTTCGCGAAACTTTCGCGGATCTTGCGCCAAACATTGGTGGAAATGTGGCTGACAAGTTGGATTCATCCGCGGGCCCAAAGGGGCCCTCAACACTTTAGCAACGTTACACGGGGCACTGTCCCATATGTGCGGCGGTCAAAACATGTGTTGTGGTTGGCTGTCATGGCTGGCTGGGGTGTCGCTCTTCAAGGCCCCCTGTCGCTGCACACAGGCCCCCTGTCAGCAAGTCCGCTCGCATGAAAACCACATACCCAATCCCATATGTCCGAGGTCCTATAAGACCAGTGATTCACGTAATGCACGAAAAACTTTCGCGAAAAAAATTTTTACTTTCGCGAAGTCCATCGCGGAGCTTTCGCGGGGGATCATGGATGGTACCAAATGGTCGTCCCCTTCATATTGTAAAGCAAGGACCTTTAGATCAACTCTCACATGAGTTACCTTGCTTCGCCAGCCCGGACAAAGAAAAATGCCGGTTTCTCAGGAAAGTAGCCAGCTAAGCTTCAGGGCTGCAAGTGATATGTGCGGGTTCAAATGCAAGTAGACATGCACAAAAGACACACACACAGATACACACACACACACACACAAACACACACACACACACAAACACACACACACACACACACACACACACACACACACACACACACACACACACGCATGGTCATAGCTCTTTCCAATATCCTCCAATTGAATGGCTCTCATAGCCCTTCCCTCTCCCCGCCCTTGCGCAATGAGCGGCTGTGTGTAGTAATGCACTCGTAGCGCATCGAAGGATTTCCACATTGGGGAGCCGTAGTATTTGCAAACCCCGCAGCCTCGGGGCAGGAAATGGCACCAGCTGGCTGGCAACGGGGAATTCTGTGCTCAGACAGCCGTGTGTTGATGGGCTTGTCTTACTGCCCACGTCTGGCCCCCAGAAAAATGCAGCCAGCTTCCCCAAACTGTCTGAGCAGTTACCAAACTTGTGCTTGCGACAGCTGCATAGCTATATCAAAACACGGGGACCCTCAAAAAAGCTGGCTGTCTTTTTGGTGTCCCTTTAAATCAACTTGAAAAGGGTAGATAGAGGTGTTTCGCAAAGCTGCCAACATCCCCGGCATCACCAACATCACTTGGACCTGGGGTGGTTGGGTGGCAGTTGGGAGTTGCTGGGGGCTGGCTTAAGTTAGGGGGTTTTGGCTGGCTTAGATCTTCATGAGGGTGGGTCTTGGGGTGGTTTGGGGTTGATTTAGGCGAAGGAAGGGCTGACATCTAGGCTGCTGTTGGAATCAGAGCCACCCCTGGTCCAAGTGATGCTGGTGATGCCGGGGATGCGGCCAGCCAACCAACCAACCAACCAACCAACCCGTCACCAGACCTAATAAAATAAAAAAAACACTCCCTCCAAAAGGGTATATCCTCAACAAAAATGGCAAACTTGACTGCATGTTCATGGTGGATCCCAGTAATCCAGCGCTCCCTATATTTCCCCCTCAAACATCATCCCAATGGAGAACTTGGCGTTTAGAAACACCAAAAGGGGAGATGAAGGGGAACCAAATCATAGGTCCTTTTGGTAAAATAAACAGCCCTGGTGTATGGAACAAAACCCGAATCTAAACCAGTGCAATCTATGTCTAATCAACCTAGCCGAGCCAAAGGACGCCTGTGAACCCTAGACGAACCGCTTCCGCAACCCGAAACCGCGCAAACAAAAAGCGTTCGAGACAGCCTGAGGCAACGGCCCAGCATCTTCCGGAACGCGAAGAAACCTGGGAGCCGCGAAAGCGATGCCTCGAGCGTGGTATCCCACGGTCAATCCTCTCGAGGCGAAAGAGTCGTCGTGATTCCCATAGAAAACTCTACACTGACTTGCAATACAAAACCGATAAAAGCCCATTGATGCAGACAACTCCTTTGACCATGGCACAAATTTGAGCATGACGGCAGTACTGCTCTGGCCAAATAAACCTCAACTCTGTAAAGGCATGAGTCCGGATCTGTCAGTCATATACTTAAATGCTCAACAACATCTTACGTACTCCACCGGTCGCCCATTGGATAAGACACTGGAAATACAAACCAGCAAGGCTCAGGGACTGACGTAGAGTGGGATGGGGAACAAAGATATGCTAGCCGCCCACATGTCTCCTGCCTTCGCAATCTTTCCTAATCCTTGCCAATTTGTCTCCGCTAAATGGACTCTGAGCTGGCAAAGGACCTGGCAAATTATCAAGTACAATCAACCGGCTGAGCTGGCCACTCGGCAAAACAGAGAAGAGTCAACAGTCCTTTGTAATTGTATGCGTACATTGGGTTGTTCAACAGTGGATGTGGATGTGTGGACCAATTACAAGCTCCAAAAATAAAGAGGTGACTGTGAGTGGTCAGAGAGAACTGTTGATGATCCAACCCACCCCGCGCTCCGACGCATCCAAGGCACGCACCACAACCAAGGCTTGCCTGCCGGCAAAAGCGAACAGCTTGCACACAGCTCGCAAATGCATGGAACCTAGGAGGCCTACGACTGAAGAGGAAGAACGCAATCAATAAATCAATAAATCAATCAATCAATCAATCAAGCAAGCAAGCAAGCAAGCAATCAATAAATCAATTTATGTAAGAAGTATATATCCAACAAACACAAGTACACAGAAAACACGCCCCATCCGCCGCAGGAGTTCAAGGCAGCCCTCATGGACGGCTCTGCATGAAGCTGCTGCACTTCACTGGATCCAACAGACCTATAAACGCATGAGGCAAAATTTGGCGGGCTTCGGCCGTACGAGTCTTGAGCACGCACCACGCAGCGAAACTGCCAAAACCCATTGCCTTGTGCTTCTATGAAGGCGGGTATAAAGCCGTGGTAGAAGACTTGCTATAAGCCCCAAGCCAGGTGGTAGTACCACACAGCATATTGGCAAAAGCATGGATTTGGGCACGGCTCATTTGGCGAGGCCGCCCGGCCCCCGCCCCCCCCCACCCTCCCCCCCGCCCCTGCCCGTGCTTCAAGACTTCGGCAAGCCAAGCGGAACTTAAGTCGACTTTGCTACCCATAAGCATCGATCGTTCTACCACCAGGTTTACTGAGCCCACATCTGGGTACACCGAAAATAACGTGCTCTGCTGTTTTGTACAATACTTTGCCTGCCCCATATATATATATATATATATATATGTATATACGTATCATAACATTCGCGGAGAAGACCCCAGTTTTGATCATCTTTTAGATTGCAGGCCTTGGATGACTCGTCAGGATGCTGAGCACAGCCATGAGGGCATCCACCTGGCTTGCAAACACCGGGCGAAGGAAATCCTGTCTAATGATTCTAATGGATGATAGATGCCAACACGTGCACCAGCGACGAGAATTCTCACAAACAGCTACAATTACAACTAATTAATAGGTTTCATAGGTTTCATAGGTTTCATGGACTGCAGTGCAAGTTCTGCGTACATGGGTTTTGGGCCATCTTCTTTGAAAAAGGCGCTTGGAGACTTCCATCTTGCGACATTCTTCAAGCAAACGAACATGGTGTTGGCTTCAACAGCTGGCTGGCTGGCTGGGCTACTTGCCGTGTTAGCTGGTGACCCAAGGAAGGGGGAGTGACATGTATTTCCAGCCTTGGGACAGGTTGCAACGATTCCGACCGGGCGCCTCCAAAGCTACAGCTTCCAATGTCAGTCATGTAAAATTCACCAGCCTGAAGTAAGGAACCCCTACAGAAACCTTCATGGGTGACACAACTTGGCAGTCCAAAACCTGAATCAAAGCAAACCCTTGAGGGAAGAACTTCCATCACAGAGCTCCAGTTTAGTCTGGAGCGACTGGCCCTGCTTAAAACTCAGAGTTCCAGGTGGTCGCAACTAGCATTCAGCCAGAAAGGCTCGAACCCATACTTCCTCAAGCCACCATATTCAGAAAGACACACTTCACGGCACAAGCAGTTGGGCCTTTCCGTGGTTTGTTCCCAGCGATATGTTCGCCTCAAACAGCCCCCCAAAGAGAACTCAGTCGAAACTCGAACCACAAAGTAGTGTAATGAACTGCTTCCAAGCTCCACCCACCTAACCTCCATCCCAAGCTCCAGCCCAAGTGCCTCAACCAGATTTGAGTCGGATTGCAGCCCGAGGAAATCCCCAGACACCGCCTCGCGGGCTCGCGGGCTGCGGATTCGCGAGCCGGAGGATTCCAAAAAGATGTTCAGCAAATCCGCGGCAACTTGCATAACGCACAAGCTGCAGGGGTTGCCTTGGTCTCTACTTGCAGGGAATCAATTGTAACTCTAAAACATGTGGGTATCTCATAGGTAGCTTGGAGCCAATCACAAAAGATCTACTTCCTTGCGAATTATTTCGAAACCAACAATGGGGTCATTTCAGATGGAACCTTTCAGAAGGGTCCCCTAGCAGCTTCCCCTCAGTGAGCAAAGCTGGGAAAGGTGATGTTAGACTTGATTCCAAGTTCCAATGCATCGTTTGAGGGACTCTGCAATGGTGGACACCCATAGACTAGCACTTGACGGCGGCACACCTTGACGCCAGTGTCCAACAAGGGCCGTGTTTTCTTCAGCCCGCCTACAACCTACAGAAAGGTGCGACCTGCAGGTGATGCAAACACAAAAGCAAGACAAAACATCTTACCCACCACATGGAGGGTTGTCAAAATCTACCTTGTGCCATCGTGTAAAGAGGGTACCAAAAACGGCCCCCCAACGAAGACCATACACATTTCATCCATGTTCTGCCCGCCATCTCGTCCTCCAACCGGCCTGCAAAGAGAGGTACATCCACCCAGCCAGGGCCCACAACAACGGTGCCTCGGACGATCGAACCAAGCGGGCTGGCTCCAAGTTGGTGATTGTTTGACTGCTTGATGCCCTTGAGGGTTGGGCAGAAATTGAAACATGCCAATCCGGTTTCCAAAAAATGAAGCCCAGCCTGGGTTTAGAACCCGTGAACAGCCAAGGGGTTTGGCACTCTTCGCCCAGATGGGCGCGCGAGCCGAGCCGAGCCACGCACCTCTTGGAAGGCGGCTTGCGTCCCGGCACCGCGCTTGACGGCGCATAACCCCGACGTGAGCCAGCACCAAACAGATCAAAGGCTAAAACCTCTGATAAGGCTTAATCACTGCTCTCTGATAACATTCTGGACCCCTGATGTTCTTTAAACAAAATCAAACATGCTTTGCTAAAGCCCAACATCCACCAACCCCCCAACTTGATTTCCAAGCACCCCTAATTAACTGCAAAAGTTTATCTGTAAACACCAATTAACAGCTCCCTAACTTCTTATTGAAAAGAAGGAAACATGTTTTCCAAGAGCCCAACATCTACACTAAAAGTGACGAATGCCCAAACCAATTCTTAGCTACCAGAATGTCCCGCCAGGTCCAGCCTCAGTCATATCTGAAGAAGTCCAAACCCGAAACAAGTGTATCATAGATCCTATTTAAATGCAATATTCCTTGGATCCAACATGCAGCGTAAGGCACACACACACACGCGCGCAATTTGGCAGGTGTCAGCTGGTGGTCAGCGCAGCAAACGCTTTCTCCTGAAGCTGCAGTCTCGTGCCTACAAGCCGAACTAGAAAACTTGTAAGCCGTGAACTGAGCGCTCCCGCCAGGTAGGCGAGGGATTGGCCAGCGCCCTTGTGAATGATCGGGGTTCTCCGTCACATCGAGCGCACCAGGGCTGCCAGTCGCTTGGAGCCATTGCTCGAGTGCCAAGTCAAGTGGAGGGTGCTTTACTCCCCAATCACACGTGGAAACCAGTTTGGTTGACAGGCGTGCTATGGCTGACTGACACCTATGGGTCACGTAAGCTTCCGAAGGTACGGATCGAGGTCGGGATGGTGTTTGGAACCCATCCCTTTGATCCATGCCTTTTATTTTGGCACGCAGCCAAATTTTCAACTAGGAGAGATCCTGATACAAACAAGTTCCATGTTTTGCTAAATAATATTACTGCACCCACGGCAGGTAACATGTGTAAGGAAAGCACCTCCTTTTCGAGCCTCTCTCGCAGACTTTGGATGGATTTCAGAGATTGACCCCTGAATTGGTGCCTCATGTCCTCTGAACTTGGAAGCTTCCCTCGGTCCATGCGATTGGCCTGACCGAGTCAACCACAACAACCTACATGCAGTTTCAGTACCACCAACCACCAACCACCAACCACCAACAACCAACCAGGTGCATGGTCTGCAGCATGTTGGTCTGACCACAGGTTTCACACGTGCTTCCATCATCGTGATCCGTTTGCTACTTACAGCTAGTTGGGCGGGAACCAGCTCTAAATTCCACGACGTTCGCGTGCATGGTCTTGACATGATCGGGATCAATCTCATCAGCCGGGAATCTGGCAAATGACAACCATAAAATGTCAAGCACCCATCCTAAGTTGGAGCGGCAACCACGTACTCTGGGACCAGCAATTCACCAAGGGGATGCGGCAAATGTTGTCCCCACATGAATCAACCCTGTTTATGAATATGGGGTTGTCCCTGGGCTTAGTGGCGATGTATCTAATTTTTGGAGGGCACATCCCCATTTCACTAAACTGGGGCTGATTCATATTGGGTCAACATTACGCGTCAAAATAGGATGACCACCCACAACCCCCCCCCCCCCCGAATGCCTGTGTATTCCTTGTGGTGTTCCCTGTTCCCAATTCCTGATCGTGGTTCCACATCTACTTTCAGCAACGCCTGAAAACCAACCTCCCGCTTTGCGACCCTAGCGCCCTTGAGAATCTTCTCGCCGAGCTGCGACAAGATCACGGAGCCACTGCTGAGGCCAAACCTCGGTCTAAAATGGCATCCAAAAGGGCATTGCAAAGTTGCGAGACTGCCCGAAAGACCAAAACCACACTGGGGGTCTTGGGCAGGCCAAGGGGTGACGAGTCTGCCGGATTATGTGTTTGTTTGTTAGAGACAGGCGCGTTTTCTTTTTGGGGACCTGGGCGTGTCAGGATTTGTCTCCCGTCGGACTCCAAAACAAGTGTGGAGCTGTACAACAAAAAGCAAAGTCCAGACCTCAAAAAGAAAGACTGACGGTCCAAAAAACTGAAAGCACACTGGGAAAAACACTAAAACATCCTTGAAAGAAAGAAACCTGACAAAAGTTCCTTGTTGGTTTTTGTTCAGTCAAAGGCAGCAAAAAGGGATTCTTGGGTGATCCAGGTGGCCAGAAAAAGTGCCAAAGCTTGTTGGGCCTTGATTCAAACCAAGAAACCAACCAGCAACAAGGAACCCTTATTGACTTTTTCAGGATATGTAACGCGCGGCGCGGCACGTACAGATGTAGCGCGGGGCCTTGTTGCCTAGGTATACAGCGGGGAAACCAATCCTTGACAAGTACTAGTATCACAATGCAGCGCAGAACAGTCACACGATTTTGAGGTTTCCACGGGACGGCTGGCGCGGTCCCGGTGGTACCTGGGGGGATTTGAACCAGGTCTTGTGCTGTCCGAGCAATTAACCGTTACCCTATACCACCGCCTAATGTAGCGCAGAACAACAAAATGCATTTCCGCTCCTCGAAGGTCGCAAGCATTCAGTAGTGCAGCACGCGCTTAGCGCACCTCCGCAACTCCTCGCAAGTTGCGACTATTCAGCGCAAGCCAGGTGACGGCAAAAGGGCTCGCTGGCCTGGAGGGGGGCGCGGGTTGGGTGAGCAACGAGGTCTGCAGCGACTACGCAGCCAGGTATAGTGCAGACAGAGGATTCTTTCTGCCGCTCCCTCCCTGCTACCTGTTCCAACTTTTCTTGTGAAGTGCACGCTCTCTGCATGTTGACTCTTGACAGGTATGTCCGGCAAAAGCGAAACTCTGCTCTGCACGCACCCATGGGAAAACTCAGAGTCTGGGTATGCATTGGGGGGTATTCAACGAGGGGTGCAATCAGCCAGGCCAATTTGTTGATGAATGCGAGGGGTATGTATGCAGCCAGCAGGTCTTGTTACATAGGGTATGTAACCGGGCGTGTAATGAATGTCCGCCCGGCTCTACTACAAACCCCAAAAACAAAGCACGTCCATATTTCAAATGTACTCTGCTGAGCATGCTGATTCCCATGAAATCCTAGCAGTCTGTTTGAAGTCACTTCAACAGAAAGGTTCATGTTCTGAAATTTCGAACAGTAGGCCAAAGGGGCACAACAACAAGCACATCGTGTAACAAGCTTCTACAAACGAGGCACTCTTCTACGAAAGAGTCCAACAGGTACACAACTTAATACATGGCGGCCGTGTGTCGAGAAGCGTGCAATGCCCCGCGCTTTTTGCCACCGTGTCTTCTCTGTCCTGATCTGAGCTAGATCCTGCGAGGAAAAAGCACGCGGCTCTGACACCAGCCGTTGCAGGCAAGGGCGTCCAAGCTCCAAGAACGAATGGATGTGGCATCATCTGGGTTGAGAAACATGCAAATCAGAAATCTGTTCTCCTGCTTGCCGCATGCCTGCCAAGAGTAGACTTCAAATACCTCTATTGTCCCAAAGACCTGCCACATCTGGCTCATCATTGGGAAGTCCTCCAGATTTGAGAGGTTAGAATAAGGGTACCCTTTTTTCTGTAGTCTATTTTAGTAGGGAGACCCTCCCAACCAAAAAAAAATCGGCAAAAGGGCACTAAGCTGGGGACCCTCCCGGAAGGGAGCTCCAGGAAGTCTCAACAAGACCCAACCAGAGTCCAAGCTGACTGCCATTCGGACGGGCCATTCGGATCCGCATCAGGGAGCTCTGCCGGGTCTTGGGATGAAGACCTCCCCACGCATCAGATACCTGCGACCAGCTCAAAACCCACAGAACCCCCCCTACGCCTTCCCCAGAATTCCCCGAAGAAAATGGACCAAACACAAAGGGGGCTAAAACCCACAGAACCCCACGCCCCTTCCCGAAGAAAATGGCCCAAAAGGGGGAGGAGTTCCCCAAAAAAGCGGGCACCTGGGTCTTGACCCTTCACCGCCTGTTTCCCGGGACCTTGCGACGTTTCCCGGGACTTCCATGCCACATTTTCGCCAAAGAGGGCTGGCCCAGAGCCGTCCACAAGCTCGAATCCAGCAAGCGGGGTGGCTGCTCTTCTGGAAGCCTCTCGTTTGAAATCACTTGAAGGGTCAAACAAAACTTCAGGGAATGGCCAGTGTGTAAGCATGGCATGGTTCCCCACCTCAGTGAAGCGTGTGTTTTTTTGGTTGTAGGTACGCCGTACGCACCCTTCAATGAAGCAAGCAAATCAACTGCTCCGCCAAGACATGTCAGGGCTCGCCGTCTTTAGGGGTGCCCAGGGCATCAAAGCACATCAAAGGGCAGGTCAAAAGGACATCGTAAAGTTCCCCAAACGGTCGACTCTTCCGCACAACTTTTGCACTCGGGGCAATCGTCCCATGTCTTTCGCAGGTATCCTGTCTGCAAAAGAGGCGCCACAACCGGGACGATTGGGGTGGAGAATTGAACAGACAATAAGGGAAACAAGGAACATATGGGAACATCTATTGGATACCTTCACTGCCTAGTTTCTGTCCAACGCAAGCGCCCCCCACAATCAAACAGACACTCATTTATGGGCAAACTGCAACCTTGCCACCACTTCCCAGAAACAAACAAACAAAAAACAAACACACACACACACACACCCAAAAAAAAAACTCGCTGAGCGACCCGGGGCGCCCTCTGCCTGGCGGTGCGTTGAAATCCGGCGCCAGTGGCCCGCCATCCGTCGGGATCCTTTTGCACGTCCGCCAAGACTTCCATGACCTGCGGATGAGCAATCAAAGCAGCCTATCTGTCATAAAGAACCATGGGGGGGGCGGGCGCGGGGGCGGGGGCTGGGGCTGGGGCGGGGGCGGGAGCTGGGGCCTGCCCACACCCAGCCGAGTGACCTCGTAAAAAGGGACCCTGGTTTGAAAAAAATGGTGGCTGAGCCAACAAATTGGTGGAAGTCTGGGCCGCTCAACAACTGGACTTAGAAGGTAGCTGCCACTAAGAACCTGGCATCATGACCTCGTGCTACTTGGTTCTGGAGAAACATGTCCGCATTTTCCGTCTTGGAGACAGGCCAGGAAAACGCCGCTTTGCGGCGTGCCAAAACTTGCGGCCAGCCGGTGGCAGCAATCCAAAAGGGGGTCCCCGAGCCTCTCTCCTGAGGCCATGGACTGTCCAAAAGAAAAATGGACTTCCAAACTGGGAGCCATGGACTGTCCAATCTTATGGTGCCACTAAAAGATGATCTTCCCAAATGAACTCCAGGAACTCAGGTGAGTCAAATGGATGGTTCCAAAAGCCAACCCTCAGGTTCCACAGTCGTCAAAAATATGACCCCCCCTTGGGCCCTGGTGCCTCACGTGAGCCATAGGAAGGTTGTAAACACTACATGGTCCTTAAGGGTACCAAAAGTCACTAGGTTGCTATGGCTCCTTGTAATCATATCATCAGTTGATCAGTTCTATGTGTAATTGGTGTAATTCTATTGGATGACTCCCCCATTCTTTTCAACCATCCTTCTTTTCCAAGAAAAGGCTGGCCGTTTTCCCTGGGTTTCAGCAGGTCTAGAAGGATCCCTGAAAAGACAAGGAGCCCCTCCGGGATGGCCGATGCGGATCTTGGACGCCCGGTTCGCCGCCGGGATGCAGCGATACACCACGCTGTCGGCCACCTACGGGGCAAGGTGATCAAACCAAAAAGTTGGACATCTGGGAAGGGTTGGGCGATACCTTGGATTTGTTCACCTGTGCCACGTTTGTCATTTAGTTTATTTGGATCTGTATTTATATACTATCGTCATTATGTATTGTGATTTAATTTAATATAAACAACAAAAACGAAACTGACGATTGTTTAATCACCACCGTTCTGGCAAGTCAGCTGCCCAAAGAAGCTCCGGAACCTGAGCCGATATAACCTAAAAGCACTTCCTGGTTCCACAGGAGCCAGGTGTCAGGCGGTGTCCCTTGTGGAGGGTACGTTTTGAGACAATTTTCAAACATATCTAAGACATGTTCAGAGATTTGAGGCAACCTGGAGGTTCAATGCGAAGTTTCCCCCTCCTTTTGAAGGCGGGCGGATTCGGGCGGATCCACAGAAGACATGGGAATGCTTAGGGAATGCTTTGGTGGCAATGCTCTTTGGAGCTGGCAGCCTCCATCTGAGCAGCCGTCTTTGCTTGGCGCCCTTTTGACCTTACATGAAAATCCATCTTGTCTAAGTTGCTGGTCAGCGTGGAATCAACAACATCAACATGGGACCTACAAAGCAAGCATCGCTGGACCTGGCAGTGCTGTTTCAGGTCTGCCAAGGCATTGTTTACCCGATGCCATCCTAGGCTGGTCTATACTCCGGCGACTAGGACTCAGCATCTGCCTATGAAACTATGGCAAGCTTCAGGTATGGTGGCAAGCAACAACAACAGTCCCAAAACCGGCCGACCAAAAGAAGAACCTTGCTGGACCTGATTCATCCCGCTTTGTTCGGGGTGGAGGACCCGTTTGCCCCGACCACTTTGCCCATACCTGTGCTGCGCAAGCCAGCGCGATGGAGCCAGTGCCAGTGAAGGCATGGTGGATACCTCGCCACGCGGCTTGATTTTGCGAAGCCAAGTCCAGCCTGTTGTTGTTGATGCTTTGAGGGTTGGTTGTCAGCGATTGGCAAGGCATGTTTGTTATTGGCCAACCACCATTTCGGACTCCTCCATTTGCTTGAGAATATGCTTGCCGGCTTTGAAGGGAATCTATCACTACTAGACTTCTTGCAGATCTGCACACTGTGATTGGTTCCAATGCTGCCAGTTTGATATGGCGATGGGAATGGGCTGTGCTGTTATCAGTGGGGTGAAAGCAGGTTGAATTCAGTCGCACGGAAACACAGAAACAGTTTCAGTCACAGGGCGGATTAGGTCAGACCAGTAGGACACACCCGAGGTCCTAAATGTGGTCCATCTTGCAGTAGGTTCATCCCGCGCATCCCATCTGCAATAGTACTGCATGCTTATTAACAGCCCTTGTTAGTGTCAGGTGGCCATGACAGGCACCATGGCAGACTCTCAACATAATGGCTGATTCGGAGGGCAAGCAAGGCCGAAAAGTTTAAGAGGACAGCTTGAACACAGCTAGAACAGAACTATCCTTGGCTCTGGGTCAGAAGATGAAAGCACACATCCACGCGGCATTCATTTTGGCCATGTCGGCCATGGAAGCAAGCCCATTGTGGTCCAAAGGCGCTTCCAGGTTTCACGTCGATTCCCAGTCCAATGCCATGCCCTCACTTCGCTCAGATTTGCCAAGGGGCACTAAGGACCCTCGTGGACCGAGATGGATCCAAAAGAAGCGAAGACTTCGCCGATGCACGAGTGGTCTGAGGAGACTCCAATCTTTGCTCCATGAGCAAAGACGAACTAGGTGAAAGTAGAAAAGATTGAGAGAGGTTTACAGCCTGGTGCTAAGGAAGTTTTGAAGTTCATTGAGGGCAGCCGTCGAAAGCAATGTCCTTGAAAGCTTGGCAACCACCCCGCCTTCCTCGCCATTCGAGAGGAACTCTAACCAAGCGACAAGGGCGATCCACATTGATGGGTGCTTGAGTTTCTCAGTAAAGGACTAGTCTCATGTGAAAAGCAAAGAATAAGCAAATTGAATTTTGCCAAAGGACAATAGTCACGTCTTCCTTGATGTGCTAAGCCTCTGCACGCGCCGTTCAAAAAAGACTGACACGATTTCTTGTGGGCCAGAAACCCATAGTGCACGCTGTCAACGTGGCAATCGCCATTTCAGCTCGCATCGTTGTCTGCCATGCTTTCCTGATTCTGTGGACGACCGATTGATTGGCCGCCTACAGAAGACAATCTCCTCAGTCTGGAGTCTCCTCTACGAAGGGTTGTTGCCCATCCGCAAACTGTTCGACTCACTCACATCTGTGAAGCAATTTTGTGGGCGGGCCCATGACTAGGCGGGTAGGTCTGAGGTACACAAAGCATACATCAACGTTTCACGAGGCGCGCAGTGACCGGGCAAACTGGGAAGATGAACTCTCGAAAGCGCGCCCGTCATGGTAAACTCAATTGTATGATGGGCTTTTCACAAGCACACAGCACTGCACAGCAAGCATCCGAGCAACCCCACCTGCGCCAGCAAAACGTAAAACAACAGCAACCAACGCTTTGGAGGTAAGAATAAAACCGTCTGCAGCAAAGTTGCGACCGGGGGTGCTGATGCGCGCAAGCAGGTCCATCGCCTCTGCTGTTTGCCAAAGCAAGCCATGAGGGGGCCAGCCGGAAAAAATGCCAAAACTTAGTTGAGCAGCAACTTGTGGTTGTGCAACCATGATGATGATTAATTGTTACACAACTTTTACAAATTTCGATGGAGCTCGCATTGAAGAAACGAGGAAACGCACCCTTGACACAACTGGCCAAGAAAAAGTGCGGGTTGAAAATCAGGTTTCGCCCCCTCCACGTTGGATCATGGCAAGTTCTTTGGCTAACAAACAGGCAGGGATAGGGTGGGAGTGGGGGGATGGCGGCTGATTCATGTTTGAATCTGGGATGGTGAATGGTTTAGGGCTTAGGGTCCAGGGTTCAAGGTTCAGGGTTCAGGGTTTAAGCCCTAAACCCTAAACCAGGCTTCCTTCCAAAAAGCTCCCTCATGCCTGCTTAAAGTCCCTCCTGCTTCTCTGTTCGGGCTTGGAAAGGGGGGCGACTGAAGTGCATGCGAAAGATTGCTCCAACGTAGTTGGTTTCGCCAGCACGGGTAAATCATGCCGAGTCGCCTAAGACCCTCTCGGTGATTCTTGAGCTGAAAACCCCAAGTGCACAAGGCTGCCGGAAAAAAAAAAGGCAAGCGGTTGGGCAATGTGTCATTTGACAACCCCTCCACAAAGTTCTCTGATTCGCCATCCAGGTCCCCCCCCCAGCAGGCATGTTTGGAGGTAGGCGCTATAATACAATCAGATCATTTCACTTATGACCTGGTCCCCAGCATACATGCATATCTCTATCTATGAACATATATGTAGAACACACCATACTTCAGTAGTGTTAAATACCCGTTTTTTTCAGGGAATTCTGGGGAAAACCTGTTTTTTCATGGTAAATACCTCCTTTTTTACTAGAGGGTCGACATGATACCCGGAGTAGGGGGTACCTATACTGTATCAACTCCAGACTTTGCTTCACTTCAACCAGCCCTTCACCCCCCGAGCAAAAACAAATGCGGCGCGAAGTTTCCCCGCCTCCGCGGCCACTTTCTCCCCGCCGGAGGTGGCGTAGGCTTCAGGCGCCGCCACGAAGCTGACACGGGGCTGGTCCGAGACCTCGACGCTTGCGTCAAAGATAGCTTTGGTTTGAGTCGAGGGAAACCCCAAAGCCGGGCTGACCTCAGATCCCCTTCTAAAAGCTTAAGTCTTAGCGGAACATGTACCTATTTGTTTGGATATTTTTCTTGAACAATCTTCCATCAATTCAGATTTCTGTCTGTCTGATTTTACGTATCTACCATTGGAGAAACCCCCTAGGCCCGGATGTGCTTGTTCAGATCGGCGAACAGTCGAACTGACTCTTAGTGGGTGACCGTGGAAAACTAACGCTAAAAACCTACAAATCTAGGGGACGGCTGGGAACCTCTAAGAAAATAGTGGCCCCCCTTTTGAAAGAACCCCCAAAAAACAAGGCACCCTCGGAAAAAAAGGACGCCGACATGTCGCTGAGTTTCCCCTTTGAAAGTTGCAGTTGGCTTGTGAAAGCCCACGAAGATGCCTCTTTTGGAGGGCCACAAAAGGGAAATTCAGAGACCCTGGAACGAACCCAGGAATGGGTTTGCCTCAAAATGTCAACCCGAAAAGGGGGGGGCTCTCTTCGAAACATGCGATCTGGCCGAGATTCAATGAGTTTGTTTCAAGTAGCATTTCGTGATTGTCCTTTAACTTGGCTTACCTTCAAACCAAGGTGGCAAGGGCGCCGAGTCTCCAAAAAGGACCCACATTGGGTGACCTCCAAACTTGAATACAGTGTTCAATACGTCAAATAAATATGACAGGGGCCGTTGTTGGGTTCGCGCTCCTGAAAGCCCGCAGAAAAGCACGTGTGCAGACCCCATCTCGAGCTCCTCAAACAATATTGCTTTAAACTCAGCTTGTAGATCAATACCACTACCAGACTCAGTACCTGCGCATACATTGTCAGTGTAAACCGATCGAAGCAAAGGATGCCTGTCAGCAGGGCAACATCAAGTTGTATTTGGGATATGGGCGACACGTAAACGGGGGCCCTCCATGAGACATTTTGCATTTCCATGAGGGATTTTAAGACCACTCCCACATGTCTTTTGGACCTCCATTTGGCCTTTTATGGGCCTAACAGCAGAGGGTCGAAACCAGGGTCCGCGCTCAACCCCCCCATGAGCCCCGGTAAAAATGTGCTATATATGCCGACCTGGGTTCAGTCAAGTGTTTTTTTTCTGGATTTGTGTGGTTGAAACTTCCCCATGTTCTTCCCAAACAGACCATGGACTGGACATTTTGACCGAAAGGTGTGTTGTCTTCTGACTGTATTTGACGTGTTTTCTTCATGAACGACAAACGCGCTTAACTAGGATTGCATGGTTTGGTCGCAACGCGTGGATTTGGGTGCTTGAGAGGGAAATGAATTGCATGTAGCCTGGCATGCAATGCCACCTACGTGCTACTGCTTCCAGGGGCTTGCCCATGCATGCTGCAGGTCCTCGTGCGATTTTGCCCACAAAACGATCCGCGAAAGAATGCAAATCCCGAAAAAATGTTTTTGTGTTGCTGGAAAGCTTTTTGAGCTCAAGTATCTTCATCCATTTACATTGACATGGGAATCATCAGCAGTGACAACGCGGTCCTTATCTCCACACAAACGCCTGTTACTATTTGTTACTTGTCCCCAGAAACGGCTGACTCGCCAAGTTGTTTTTTGTTTCTATTAACGAACCGCCTAAGAAACAATCACGCCGAATGATTCCATGTCATTTTTGGGTCAAATCTGATCGAAGGGATCGAAGGACCTTTCCGTGGGGGGACAACACAAAGCAAAACCAACCATTCATATACGACTATCTATCTATCTATCTATCTATCTATCTATCTATATATATATATATATCTTATCTTATCTTATCTTATCTTATCTTATCTTATCTTATCTTATCTTATCTTATCTTATCTATCTAAAGGAAAACCACAAACAAGAAAGCACGCAATCGCGCCTCAATGCCGAAGAGGGGAGCCGCCAAATGGCGGACCTCTTCCACGAGCGGCAAGAGCTGCTGGTAGTCCAGGTCTGCAGGCAGCTCCTTGGAGAAGGGGAGGTATGGTGGACTGCTTCGGGTCCAGGTAGCCCTCTTCTTTTGGGGGGGTACCCCCCCTCCAACTAACATAGCACCAAACACGGGGTCCCTTGAAGAGGAAACCAATCTTCCAGGTATCCTCCCAGAGGTACCATGTTAGTGGAAGGGAGGGTATTGGCTTTTGGGTTTTTGGGCTGCAACATAGACTCTAATTTGTGCATGGCACGAGGGCAGGAGGGGGGGGCGGGTGGAAGTTTTCGCTCTTGAAGGGGCAGTTGGGAGGTGTCCGTTCTTGTTCGATGGCACCCCTTGACCCCTTGTGAGGGTGGCTCTTAGGGAAAATCAAAACAACAAACACACTTCTCGAGGTGTCCCTATTTGAGCCCATACTTCCTGCGGATTGAGATGGAACCAAAACGGTGTCCCAAAGGAGATTCCTCCATGAATGAACTGATTTGGCCTCCATGTTGAATCTACAGGGGAGTATCTACATGGGAACCCTCCAAATTTTCACTTTCTCTCCGGCTTCTCTTGAACCCCCCAGTTTGGCATGGACAAAACCCCGCCAGGCTCCAGCCTTTAGGACCCAAATCCAGGGTGCCGCGTTAAATATGTAACTAACGTAGGTATTGCCGGGAGTGCGGGTCTGTGAGTTTGAATGCTGGTGCATGTAAACGATGGCGTTTTCTTTGTCTAGGTCCTCCAGTAGAGAGGTTAGAATAATTTGTTCCTCCATTTGATAACTCCATTTGTCTTGTTTGTCCTTATTAGATAACAAGAGCAGGTCAAAATTGTGCTTATCTTGGGGGGTCGCAAAGCCATGAGTTTGAAATGGTCGCAGTTTCGAGGGTTTCTGGAGATGGGAGGGGGGGGGGGGGTCGGCCAAAAAAAAAAAAAAAAAACATATTTTTCATGTTTATTTTTTTGGCCGACCCCCCCCTCCCGGGAACCCCCCCCTCCGGGACGACTTGGGGACAACTTTGGGGACGAGTTTGGGAATAGCTTGTACGCCAAGTAAAGAAGCTTGCACAGTGTCCTGGGAGAGGGGGGGGGGTCGGCAAAAAAAAATGCTGCAACTCGTTCCATGCCATCTGTCCAACTGAAAAAAAATTAATCACATCCACCGGATTGCATAGCACGCTGGCTCGGCTTTCCGCCCATCGTTGCATCCAGTTTTACAATCTTTGCTAGTGCTCAGAAGTTGACTTGGAGGTGGGCCCAAATAAATGAGAAAGAAGAGACGTGTTGAGCATGGGAAATTATGACATCTACGAATTTGACTTGGAGGTGGCTCCAAAACGACGACATGAGAAAGAAGAGAGGTGTTCAGCACGGGAAAGCATGACATCTGAGAATTGACTTGGAGGTGGGCCCAAAAAACATAAACAAAAAAGAGAAGTGTTCAACATTCGGAATTATGACATCTAAGAGTTTGACTTGGAGGTGGGCCCACAAACAAAATGAGAAAGAAGAGAAGTGTTCAACATTGGGAATTATGACATCTAAGCATTTGACTTGGAGGTGGGCCCAAAACAACGACATGAGAAAGAAGAGAAGTGTTCAGCATGGGGAATTGTGACATGTTAAAAACATGAATTGGAGGTGGGCCCAAAAGCAGAGACATGAGAACAAAGAGACGTCTTCGGCATGGGGAAGTGTCATCGAAGAAATTTGACTTGGAGGTGGGCACAACAAAATGACATGAGAAAGACGGAGACATGTCGAACGTGTGGAACTATGTAATCTGAGAATTGACTTGGAGGTGGGACCACAAACAACATGAGAAAGAAGAGAAGTGTTCAACATGGAGAAGCATGACATGCCCACAAACAACATGATAAAAAAGAGAAGTGTTCGAAGTGGGGAAGTATGCCATCGAAAAATTGACTTGGACGTGGGCCCAAAACAGCGACATGACAAGTGAAAAAGTGTTCAACATGGAGAAGCAGGACATTCAAGAATTTGACTTGGAGGTGGGCCCAAAATAACCACATGAGAAAGAAGAGAAGTCTTCAGCATAGGGAATTATGACATCTATGAATTTGACTTGGAGGTTGGCCCAAAACAAGATGAGAAAGACGACAAGTGTTCAGCACGGGGATCATGACATCTGAGAATTTGACTTGAAAGTGGGCCCAAAACAATGGCATGACAAAGAAGAGAAGTGTTCAGCATGGGGAATTATGACATTCAATAAATTGACATGGAGGTGGGCCCAAAACAAAGAATTGAAAAAGAAGAGAAGTGTTCAGCATAGGGAATCATGACATCTGATCATTTGACTTGAAGGTGGGCCCAAAACAACGACATGCGAAAAATAGAGAAGTGCTCAGCATGGGAAAAACAAAGCTAAAAAACAGCTGAAAACGCTGTAAAACCAGGGCCCACAGGGCGTCCCACTCTCTTTTTCTGTAGTCTATTTTAGCAGGGGAACCCTCCCCCCAAAAAAGTTGGTAAACGGGCACCTAGCTGGGGGACCTAGTTGTTCATTCATTGATTCATGCTGCCCGTGGTGAGATGGACATGGTTGCCACGAGAAGAACATCATGGTTTCTTCAACTTCTGTACTTGTATAGTGCCCCCAACAGTGTTGAGGAGATACAGTGGATGGACAAAAGCCTGCACCAGTTAAGAGTTTGGATGGATGAAACCTTCTGAAACCTGGGACAAACCACACATAGATTCTTAGAGATGGAATGATGCCCAAGACGTCCAACCAAGTACTAAGCACATGTCACGCAGTAGGTATTGTGTCCACCCAAACTTTGCACCATTTGAGATGCAGCTGCAATGATTGATCCTTGCAACAAAAGGGAGACAATAGAAGACACGTGCCATAATGTAGAACGCGGATTGCTTTCGATGGTCGTCTGTTTCACTGGAACGTTTTTAATCAACCAGGAGTTAAATTATTCATCCGGGGTTCCCATTACCCATACTAAATTTCAACCACCGGGGTTTCATTGTGACTCCTGGTGTTCCTGCAAAATGCTGGAGGCCTGAACATGGCGGATGGTGTCGGTTTCCGGTTGGGAACCCTGTTTTTTTTTCACCCAACCCGCTTGTTGGGCCCATAAATCAACAGATGCGTAGCATCTTTCATGTTAAAATCACATCCCCACCAACACCCGGTCTCTAAATCAAGAGGCAAAAAACTGGGGGGCTGGGCCTGGAGAAAAAACAACATCTCCCCCCTCCAGTCCGTCAATTCTACAAGGCCCCCGTTTCCCTTTGGTGCCTTTTTGGGTGGCACAACAATTGATGGACACCAAAAGGACAACAACAATTCTATGTGTCCCCTCAAAACATAACCCTCATTTGTTCAAGCATGTAAATTGCAGGGTCCAGTCAGCCCAGGCATGCCCAGGCGCCGTCCCCTGCAGGTTGGCCGCCTTTGCCGGCAGGAACACCGTAGGGTTGCCTGCCCGAACGGCCCTCGCCCACTTGGCGCGGTGGTGCAAAATCCTGTCAAATGACGCCATTGCTCCAAAGGAAGGTCACCAAACAAACCGTTGCCTTTTTTGGGCGGTTCAGATTCTGCTTTTTGTTTGGCTACACAAATCAAGTCAGTTTGGATGAGACCCCAGAGATCAAAAGAGCTAGAATTGCCCGGGTTTTAAGCATGAAATCCTAGCGACCGGTATTTTCGGCGAAAAGAGAGGTTGAAGAGTCGATAGCACCTGTGAAGAGTCCATGGCAGAACCTACCGTGGACAACGCCACGGCCCAATTGCAATCCGCATAGAATTGAACCATGGACAAACACAAATGCCCGGAGCATGCGCATGGTATCATGCTCTCACCCTTTGACAAAACATGTTATTGTGACTATTTTGCTGAATGAGCCCCGAAATCCTCGCAGATGTCGCTCACGCCTTTGTCTGCTGCTTCTTCGTGCTCCCTGACAAGTTGAGACAGGTCGCTGTGTGGCCCAGCCCACATCTATCGACCTAAGTGACCTGTTTGTCCCTATCCAGGAGTCAGGGGCACAAGTCACTTTAACGATCAAAGGGAAGCTCATGTCAAACTGCCCCGAAAGATGATGTTTAAATTACAAGGGAAAGTGGAAAAGACACTCCCCCCCGTCTTGCTCACCACAGTCAAAGTTATTCAGAATGCGGATCCTCAATCGTACGCCATAATCCGTAAGGGAGAGGCGCTACAACAGAGAAACCCACGAATCTGGCACAAGGACTCGAGAAAACCAATCTCATCAATCCAATCCAAGAAATCGACATCAGACTGGGCATGACGGGCCTTGAGTGGGCTTCCCATGTCAACGGCATGCAAGGGGCTAAGCAATTACCTCCGTTTGCGTAAGACCCCTTGGGAAAAATAAACATGTTTCCAGTAGTGATAGATTCCCTTTAAAACCAACAGGGGGAAAAATCTTAAGCAAATGGAAGATTACAAAACAACACTCTCCCATCACCCAAACCCCCTGCCCAAGGCAAGGCCCCCCACCCAGCCTGCCGTCACAAGGGTAGCCTCCACCTGACGCCCGTCTGCTAGCTGCAGAAGGTCCGTGGGCTGGCCTCGAAGGGGGCATCATCAGGCGGGAAAGGCCGCTTTTCGTTCTTTTCTTTCTTTGTTTTTGGGGGGGTGGCGGCAGCAATGAGGAAACCAAGAGGCGGGCAGCTTTTTTCGGATTTGCTTTTTGTTTTGGGTTGTTTTGGCAGGGAAGGGGGGGGGGTTCTTTCTTTGCGGTCGTCGACTGGTCCACATCTTTGCGATGTCGGTCGCCTGTCGGCAGCAGCGGCTTGCCCACGTGCGGCTCCAACAGCTCCACGTAAACCGGGGGCTCCGCGCCTCCGGGAGAAACCCGGCCCGCCGGGGCAAACACAACTCCTCGCGGTTCACATCCCGGAAACCTCCTTGGAGTTGAGTTCGCTTCCGCAAGTGTGATTCAGTTTTGCCAGGGAAACAAACTTTGAAGCAACTTAAGAGAGCCTTTTTCGGGAAGGAGGCCTTTCAGTCGGGAGTGGTGCAAATTGGTGCCTGTTTAAAAGGGACACCACGAGGTGATGTTGAAAGGCAGCGGTTTGAACACGCCACAGGTAGGCCTGGGGCCGGGGGTGCCAAGACAAGATGCCCCACAAGTGCAGAGATCCCCTCAAAAGGTTCGTGCGTTTTTTGGGGTTCCCTGCCATCTCCAAGAGCGAGCGCGGCTGGATGGATCGCCGAATTCAGTCCTTGCTCCCTATGGACACTGACCCTCAAACCATGGCCCAGTCGCGTGCCTAATCGCCCTGCCGCTCTCCATGCGCAGCGCATGTTTTGCTGTTGCCCTGATTTGCCTTGCTGTGTGCTTCTAGCCAAGAAATCTTAACCTGCCCCCTCGCCAGCACACATTCGCCAACTCAAGAGACAACAAGGACGTTCGAATATATTTGCAGTTGAAAGATGCTCATTGCAGTTGCTTTTAGACTTGCTTTTAGACTTGCTATTGCACTTGTCATTGCATGTGTCCTTTTGGATTCAAGGACCACACGGCACGGAGTGTTGTCCCGCCTGGGATTCCTGCCAGCTGCATTAAGTCGTGGCTGTCCTCGTCAGCCTGCGAATGGGAAACGGGAGACAAGAGAACAAAAGAAACACGGGCTCCAAACCGACGTGGACACTTTGCTTTGTGTTTAGGGCGCCAAAATCAACATTGCTGATGCCTCAGACCGTTGATCAGAGAGGATTCATGTGCATTGTTCAGGTGCCAGATTCTTCGGATCAAGCGTTTTCAGAGCCATTCATTGCAACCCCTTGGTCAGAGGGAATCCTCGACTTTTTGGAGCAGCACGCTATGAATCCACCCGGGTTGACATCATTGCGCTTTGCGCTCCAGCCGGCTCTCAGTTCCAGAGGATGCTGACGCCTTTGGGTCCCCAAAGAGGGCCATTTGGTCAAACATGTGAACTTGACACGGGGATCCCTCGAAGTGCGTTCCCGCGATAGACGTGTTTCCATGTTGAGTATCCAAACAACAAGGACCCTGTTTCACGCGCAACCAAAAAGAAATCCATCCATTTGCATGGATTCCCATGTTTTGGAAACTGAATTATTTGTCTAGTAATCACCCAAGCGTATGGTGCCGCACATGCCCTGAGAAATACCAACGCTCTGACGTGTATGGAGTTCCAAGACCACTCTTAATCTGGGACCAGCATGCTGAGAATATCATGCCAGCTCTAGGAACATGAAGTTTGACTCTCTATAATTAATCATAAACAAGTTTATGTGGAGTCTCGCACCACAAGGCACAGTGGATCCGTCAGAGATGCGGATCTAACGATAGGCCTACCTATGACTGAGCCAAACAGCTTGGCTCATGCCTACGTGTCAAAAGTAGAGAAGACTCGTCTCGTTGGAATCAAAAGGCGATCACGTGTTTCAACCGCCCAAACATGCCTGACTTCGACACGCGATATGGCTAAACATGCTGGCGACTTTCATGTTTTCCTCCAGAAACACAAGTGCTTTGCTCTTGTTGCACGTTCTTCTAGGTCTTCTTGATGGCTTTGCAGCCCCTTTGAAGCCCCCACACCCCCAAAACTTTTGGTGCCAGCAAGCCACTCAGCCATTCAGACCCTCGCCTCCAGCGGCGCATCAACGCCCTGGGGCACGTGCACCTGCCCGAAGGTCCGTTTCAGGCTCCAAAACGAGGCCTCGGACCATGGGGTGACATGGAGAAAATCGTGGACCAGTTGGAATGGATGAATCCACATGACTTCCTGAAATGCATCGGTTGGACAGTTGAAATGAAATGGACAATGCACCAGTTGGAATGGATGAAACCCCCAGACTGGGCTAAACCAGCCACCAATTTGGTGCAGGAATTTGTCGCACCCACAGACAGAAAGGTTCCCAAACGGTGTTACATGCCCCATGTCTTATGGAGCTGCAGGGCCCAAACATGTGACCAAACAAACATGGACTCATACATGGGTGTGGCTCAAACAACCGGTACCAAAATGGAACCCTGGTAAGTGGAAACATGGACCAAAACCCGCGTAACCCTTCTTGTTTAATTTTGAGCCACAGCCATATCTGTTGAATCTAGAGCATCCCCCCCACGTTTCAGAGGCCTTCTTAGACATAGAAGGCCCGTGCTTTCACCTCGGGGGAGGGATCCAAACAAGATCATTGGGCCAACTGCGAATGACTACTCTCCACCGGGACATAAATAAAATCCGCCGGCCTCATAAAAGGTTGCGGTCTGTCCAACCGGCCAATCGTTTGCTCAAGGTCACCGAGTGGACAAATCCAGGTCTCATGTATCATTTGTAATCCCTTTCAATTCACACAAATTGAACAGTAAAGCATCGCCTAATGAAAGTAACTAGAGTAACTGCCGGTCAATGGACAACTCCGTGTTTGGCTGCGTCCCAAGTGTATCTCAAGGATGGCTCATTGAACAGTTGACACCTTGGGAAAAGTTCACAGTCTGAAAAGCAAAAAGGTCATCCCTCCCACCTGGAGTACACCCCATATGAAATGCGATATCTCATGAGCAAAGCATCTGTGTAACAACCACTTGTACAATTCAGTTGCTTTCATTCGTTCCGCTTTAGGTCGCCCTTTCTGTGACATGGATCTCCACCGAATTCTGCTGTCCACCAAAGGGTCCCCAGTGGAAAATGATACCCCTTGTCTGAACAGGCGATTTGTTGTTTGTCAGGCAGACAAGAACACAACATGTACCGTGCCTTCATGCCGTAGCCTTGGTTCACCTGCCAGACCCGCACCACCTGCGTACCTGCGAAGGAGCCAGCTCCCAAGTTGGGCCATTTGCGTTATTGGTGGGCAGAATTCGGTGGGGAATTCATGTCCAGCAACCACTTTTGAGGTGGTCCCATCTTGAATTCAATCCCCAAATGATTAGGAGCAAACGACTGTCTTCTATCAAGCAAATGTGGCCTTTCAGAAATATCACTTAGACAATTAGGACACATGCTGCAAAAGTCGTGTTGGGCGCCTTGTAATTCCTTGGTATTATGGCGGAAGAGCGACATCCCACACCATGTCCCGGCCCTCACAAAAGCAGCTAAGTTTTCCAAGCCCGCCGGGCAGCCCGCCTGTTGCCGGGTTGCTAAGAATAGGGCGCCTCATGAATTCATGAAGGATGGTCATACTTTGCGGGTCTCAACAACCGAGACTGCGACCTTTGCACAGGCCAGCAGTCCCTTTATGTCCCCTCGAAAGATCAGCCTCGCAAAAACTCAATCAACCATCAGCCAACCCAAAAGGATATCGCTTATCGAAAATCCTGAAAGACTACAAGCCTTTCTCGAGCGAACCTTCTCTTCCAAGACTCGCTTAGCTTGACTGTTGAAGGAGTCTTTTGACTTCGGGGGGGCCTACATTTTTTGGAACCAGATCTGGTATGGGTCCCACCGAGTCATAAGGCGACCCCCTCCAGACACCTAGAGTGTCCTAAAGCAAGACCCCTAATAAATGACGTGGCTACACCTACAGGAAATATTGATTATATGGAAGGCTCTAGTTAACATGCTCTAGGAGGAATAATCCAAAGCAAGACCCCTAATAAAGCACGTGGCTACTCCTACAGTACATATTAATTGCAATGCCACATGCTGAACGCTCGGGGAGGCTCTAGTTTAACATACTCTGGGAGGAATAATCCAGGTGGTTTCAAAAATCGGGCCTTTTTTAACAGCACCCAACCCAAAGAAACCTCCCGGGAAACATGGGACCCTTTACCAAAGTGGGATTTCCATCTCCATGACTACTCTATCCCTTCAAAGTAGTCATGAGGAAAGGGGAGAGGGGCGTGTCTCAAAACTTGGGCAACGAAAATTGGAGGCTCTTTTTTGGGCTTCCCCATCACACAATCCCGTTTAATCCCAAAACGAGTACCCTCGGGGAAACCAAAAAAAAACACTCGTCTCTGGGGGACCCACGACGGATGCTGAAGGGAATGCAGTTTGAGGAGTATGATTTTGCGTCGACAGGCTTGATTTCCAAAAGTGACTTGGGAACATTGATGGGCCGCTGCTCGTCTCCAAACAAACAATAGACCAAACATTTCTCAGTTTCTCATGTAAGCAATCAAAACCCGGTCTTAAAATTCTCGACCCCGTGAGGGCGGATAATATTCGACAGGCTCATAGTATGACGGGGCTCTCGTAATAGTGGTGCCTAAAATGGTCTCCTTGTGGTGACCATAGACCCGGATATATGGAGACAACTCATAACCGAGCGTCATTTCATGGCATTTGGGAGCAACACCCCCTATCAAAGGCCGTTTTGAGAAATGCATGCAGAAGGGGCCTGACCGCCTGACCTCCCCGCGCCTTGGCTGCGTGGAAGGAAGCCCTCGGCCAAGGCAAAGAGCCCCACGCCCGCGGACAAATTCCCGCAGCTGCCTGCGGGAAAAGTGAAAAGCGCAGCCACTGGGATTGAACCCTGGCGGCTGAGAGGGTTCGAGGTCTCTATTGGAAGTTCAGGGGTGAGTTTGAGGGTCCAATGTGGCCATGGGTCAAAAGCCAAATCGTACCCAGTGAACATCCGATGCAATCCAACCACTAAAATAGACTAAAACGCGTGGGAGGAGTGGCTTTTGAGAGGCTGAGAATCCCGACTCGGGCTTTCCGGGCTAAGGCTGGGGTTTTGAACATTTGGATTCCAGGTCAATCATGGAGACATCGATGGCATGCTTGGGCTAGGTGCGGAGGTATTGCCATGATTTCCTTTCTGGAGGGGGGTCTCCAAGTCCCAGCAAAAAGGTTGGAAGTTTCCCTAAGCCTGCAAAAAGGGAACATAAAGGTCCCCTAGAATGGGTTGGTCTCCTGCTGTCTTACCCTTTTGACACCACAAATAGGTGCCTGTTCCAATGTTCCATCACTCTACGTTTTACCCAGCCGAAATCACACACGCTCAATAGTTAGTACAACCTTCACCTGTTGATTTCCTTCAAACACAATTCCTGGCCCCAAAACCCGAATTTGTGCGCCTGCCCGAAGCCTTCAACATGAGCCATTTTTTCTTACCCCCCCGACAGGGGCAACACGAGAACTCAACTGAGACGTGGTTGTCTCAAACTGGAGGATCCTTGTCTAGCGTCCTTTTGGTGTGCTAAACCTAAACAATCAGCCAGGTATCTGCAACAGCCCCGCAACCCCCCCCTGGACCCCCTGGACCCCCCCCCCAACCCTCCCGAAAGCTGCTCCAAACCGCAGCATCCCCTCAAGCCCCCCCCGCCTTGCCAGTTCACGTGCCTCTCCTACCGGAACTGTGGCAAGTCTGGTCGTCCATCACCACATCCCTCACCAAGCTACTTGGATTAGCAGAGTGATTCCATTCACCTGCTTCTAAAAAAAAATGGACAATGGCTGGTTACCTACTAGGGGGGAAACTGGGATCCATTGGAATAGTGCTCAGCTTGTGAGAGTTTGTGTACAGAAGAATCATTTCATTCACGCACCAACTCTCTCCATGTCCGAAAGGTTGCAGAAAACCCTTGATACAAACAAATACAGACTCGCAAACTGCGTCCTTGATCTCCACTTGACCGAAGAGGTAGTCCACATCGCAGCCCTCGCCTCAGAATGGACTGTCATGAGTTGCATAACATGTGTGCTGCCTCGACAAAAAGTGACGCAGTTTGCTAATTAAATGATGTGACCTTCTCATAGCATTTCACGGTCACGAATCTGGACAAACTAGAACTAGACCAAAAAATGGAACCTTCGCGGCCCCAAGCAATCAACTGTGCTGATCGATTCGGAAATGCTCGTTGTACCTTTCCAGTGGAAGTGGACAGAGGTTTGGAAGATCGTGAAAAGGCCCTTGTCCAGACACAAAGGCATGGAACTTCAATCGAGTGAGTTGGTCACAATCAAAGCCAATGGGGCAGTTAGAACAGGACCCAAAACTGCTGGTTCTTTGAGGTTTAGAGTTTAAATATTATACTGATTCACTTTAGCGAGCAAAGCGACACCGTCCTCCCTACACCCCCCGCCAGGTTCCCTTGAAACCACAAGGAGAGTGTAGCCGAGGCCTCAAAGCAGATCTACGGCAGGCGGCGCTCCGATTTGGAGATGATGACCACCTGGCAGGGCGAGGCAAAAAATCCCTGTGGCTATACGTGTCAACATACCTAGGTCTTCAGTGTGCACTTTTCTCTGGATGTTTCCGTTTCGAGCAAAAAGTTTCACCCAAAAAAGCTCAAATAGAAAGAAAAACGCTCAAGTGGAAAGTGGTTCTGGTGTGTGTGTCCGTTTCCATAAACAATGCTTTGCCAAGTGTCACCCTGTTGACAACCCGGCTTAGCCAAAGAAAAACGGGGTCCGCTATGTTCTTCAGTACTTTGTCGAATGGATTTCAAAATAAGGGTTGGTCAAGAGCGGGCCATGTTCTCAATTGTTTCTTCTGAACAAGTTGTGCTCGGACCCAAAGAGCATTGAGACAATGGCAAGGGACATGGAACTGGTGGCAACCTGCAAGATGAAATCCGACCTCTTGCTTGTTAAAAAAAAGTGCTAGATGCATATAGCTTGGCGTGTTCAAGATGTATTGAACCTGACGGGTTGCCACGTTGATGAGCAGTTGCGCCGCCTTAAAGCGTGGTGACACTGCAACATCCTGAGCCAAGAGGGGCGATGGAGCAAAGGACCTCACAAACCAGCGCACGTTAGCAATCAACGCTCAAGCACGTTTTTGTTTTGTGTGTATCCCACTCTAGAAGTGAACACAGTCAACCGACGATAAGACAAGATATGTGTGGAGAAGCGTCGAGATTCATTGCTACATGTGGCAGAACTCCTATAGCTCCCAGTCTCTAGCAAACAACACTCAAGCGAGGGAGAAGCCTTTGCCTTGTCTCATGAGCCCGTGAACTGGTATGTCAAATCCCTAAAAAGATGTCTCTTAGGTACATGTCCGTCTCAGAGAATCCCAACTCACACTTGTGGGTCAACGTCCTGCAAAGCCATTGGACCAACGGCTCTGCAAAAATATGGCGCCAGCTCGGGGCTCGGGATGCTTGGACCATGAACTTCATGTCACGAATTTGCGGGGTCCCGGTTCAAAGCGGACCCGCATCTTTCCGTCGCCTTGCTGGTGGAGGAGATGCCTCCGCCCAAGCCATTCAGCTGCAGACCGGAGGGGTCCTGCGTCGGGGACGAGACTCGGACCCGCGGGGTTCGGCGATCCTGGGGAGGTGCTTCTCTCCTTAAGCACCCCTGGCTCGGGTCTGGGCTTTCCAAAAGGTAACAAACTGATGGACCTTCTCAAGTGGAAGACCGACTGGAATGAACCTACAATTAGTATGGGTGAGTTATAATTCACCAAAGTCAGAAGCCCTTTGTACTAATCTGCCCCAACAGATGTCAACCCACGTGCTCATACCAAACAACTTTCGTGGCCCGAGTTTGTCTGTGGAGTCACTTTGGTCTCGCAATGCAAAGGAGCCAACTGGGCTGAAGGGAAACCTGAAATCTGTCACCATTGGGCGACAGATTGGGGAGGGAGGCCTCACTGGCAACAGGATCTGGAAATAGAAGGCTGCCCTTTTCGGGTGCTTTCACGAATGGAAACCGAACATGAGGAAGCATGATAAAGAAACAAAAGCATGCAAGAATACTTGGAGAATGTTCGACATATGAATTCATGAGTCTTTTTCATCACTTCGTTCCAGTACAAATGGTTTGATCTGGAAAACAGGGCGTGGGGCTTGACGGGCATTCCCTCGCTTCCCATCGCATGCCAACGCGATAATTGCCATGGACATGAGAAGTGGGGAGGAGTATGAACTTTTGGCGAAAAAGACCTGCACTGAACGGACCGCTCGGGATGCGGGGTTGTGGGAATCTGTGATGTTCCCTGGAATCACCAGTTATAGACCGCAATAGGTCAACTCGGTTTGATCGCATTGCTTGGCTATTGCTAGAGCTTAGCTTCTCACTTGGTCCTGTTGCATTGCTCCGGTCAACATGAATTATTGCTCTTGGTCCAAAGCATCCGCGCTTCACAAGGACTATGGCAAGCTCAGCACGAGTCAGTGGGCCCGGCTCTTTCCAGAAGGCTATCATGTTCAGAGTGATGTCGCATTTAAGCGCCATCCTTCGGCCAAATGTGTAAGCTTAAGCGCCAACATGCGCCAACATGGCGCACTGGCTAATTGAGTCCGAACAAGGTCTGGCTAACTTCTTGCATGGATTCACTGGTGCTACATCATGGATCATTGGTTGCTAGTCGTCGATTGTCGATAGTTATCGTCTTGCTCATCTGAGTAAGATTCCTTCAGCTGTGTGCGAGGGCGGAACAAATGTTGGTGAGTTTGTCCGGCGGACTTGGTTGATGCTTCGGTGGTTTGGACTTTGGCTGGGTTTGGGCGGGATTCAGTGAGCCTGGATGGGAGCAAAAGATCTAGCAAGTGCCTGCCTAGCACCCCGTCAAAAAAGCATACTACGGCTCGCCACGTCTATCAGTCCTCATGAGACTATGTGGGTTAACATCCATGTTGGTCACCCGACAATTTGATAAAGTTACCGCCGTTCCAAAATGGATTTAAGGTCTATTGCTGACGCCCCAGCAGAAGGCGAACCACCCTGATTACTAATTTGAGGTGCTCGGTCAAAAGGTCTCACGTTTGTCGTCATCTAGGCTACCTCGGGAAACCCGAAGCCATTTTGGCGGTTCCCCCAAACTAAAGACACACCCCTATTTCTACCAAGAGCCAAGTTGAGTGGCAGGGTCTGGCGACCAACACCCTGGGAAACAAACCATTAAAACAATGGGGGTTGATATAACTACCATGATTTACCTAAGGGTTGTCATCTGGGTGTGGCTCAAAATTTAACAGGAGGGGCAAACCGCAGGTTTTGGTCCATTTTTCCACTTACCAGGGCAACCCATGTTGGAATCCCGTTTTTTTTGAGCCACAGCCATCTAAATTAGTTTACCAGGGTTCCATTTTGGTACCGGTTTTGTGAGCCACAGCCATCTAAATTGGGTCCACCTTTAAGTTCTATTGGGGGGCTTGACCCACAAAAACGCATTTTCCGGCCCGGTCCGGGCTGCCCAGCGCGGCCAGGATCAGCCCGTCGCGGTCCGGGCCCGGCTTCGGGAGGTGCGCGGCCCGGAAGAAGAGGCCTGGCGCTCGCTGGCTTCGTGCGGGGTTGGGGTGGGGTCAGTTTTGAGTAACTAGGTCCTCCAGATTTGAGAGGATAGAATAAGGGTACCAACTTTTTTCTGCAGTCTATTTTAGTAGGGGAACCCTCCCCAAACAAAAGGAGCACTACTGGGGGACCTAGGTAAAGGTACAGTTTAGGGTGGGTTTTGGGTTTTAGGCCTGTTTGGGGGGTCGGACGGAATTCTTTGTTTGAGTGCATCCCACAATCCTTGTGTGTTGCCGCTTGCAGAGTGCCCTCTCTGGGGTTTGGGCGGGGGACGGGTCTTTTTTGAGAGTCCTTTTCTGGGGTGGTTCTGGGTCCCTATCAGCCAGAGACCCTGATTATGAAGGCTTTGACCCTGAAAGGCATCAAATAACAAGCTGTGTGGTTTCTACTAGTTGTGTTGGGGATTGCCCTGTCGCATTTCAGGACCACTTCATTCTTTAATACATATTCAACGTAGAGTCTCAAATAGGAGCTCCAAGAATGAAACCAGCCCCTTGAGGCAGAGTGTTTGGTAATCTCACGCCAGGCCTTGTCTGCATGTTGCATCAAGTCCACAATGCTCCTCGCTTTGGCCGCTGCAGTGCCCTGCAGTTGAATCAAATGAGAGTCCCTCTCGCGTTCCAGCAAGCTGACAAGTTCCAGGACCGGCTTCTGCTCCTCCGCCAGGTGGATGAGAGACTCCATCTTGGTGCGGTCATAGGTCATGTCCGCGTAACTGATGCGCCATTCAAGAACGGCTTGGTAGCTGAGCAGAGCCTTCATAGCCATGGAGGCCCCTGTTTTAGCCCGCGCCCACTTCTCAGTCTGAAGAACAAACCGACAATTGTCGATCCGCTGCTGCTTTCCTTGTTTATGACATTCGCTTCTGTTGGTATGAAGTTGCGCATCTGTGTACGACATTCGTGGGTCGTATGATTCCAAGGACCCTTTCGTGGACACAAACTATATCCAACTTCCTTTGGGGGATCTTGGTGGCCCACGTAACATGCGCAGCTCGGGTTTTGTAGTCGCAGTCATCTTGGAGTGGACGAGCCGCGACACTGGCTCTGCACTCCCGAGGGGTCTTCAAGCAGAGGTTAAAACATGAATCTCAGGATCTTGCATTGGATAGCCCAGGGGGCACAGCTGGCTCCCTCACATCTATGCCTCCAAAAGAGAGAACCCCAAACTACCTCAGCTTTTGCCCCCAACCAATGTCTTTGATTCCGCTCCCGGTTTCCTTGCTGGGTGCGCAGCAACAAGTGAGGGAATCACCCCGGAAAAAAAAAGAAGAAGTAAAAACACAAACTATGATTTCTTTGAAGGGAATTTGCTGGGTTCATTCCCACATTCTCCAACTAGGCTGTTGAGTAGAGAGGTTAGAATAAGGGTACCCTCTTTTCCGTAGTCGATTTTAGTAGGGGAACCCTCGCACTACTGGGGGACCTAGCCTGCCTATCGCACCGATCGCAAGTTTCCTGAACTCGGTGAAGTCTTCATCGAGGTTCCATGTCGCGCCTTTGGAGGTCCCACCGCGGAGCCACGCGGCAGGTAGGCGCATGGCGCCCGATCCCTCAAGGCCTAGCCCTTAGGGGGCAGCTGTGGAATCTGCTGCAAAACTACTGTCTGAAATATTTGGAGACCAAAGAACCACATGACTTACAGCTTGGTGCACAGAACATCAATTGCAACACAATGCTGGCCGCTGCTGGGCACAAGAGTTCCCTGAAAGAAACCCAACTGACATTGGCAGCCACCAGAGGTTGACTTAGCCTTGCCAGCTCCAGTTGGTTTAGCTACATGAAATGAACATATTTTGGTGTTCACCTTGTTCCCTGCATATTGTTTGCTTGGTGGGGGGGAAGATCGGTGTCTATAGGAACAGGTGAGGTACAAACGCTAGCAATTCATGTCAGCCAGGATCCGGGGGCTGGTTTCAAGAGATAGTGCACTCTACTCCCCATGGACGTATATATGTTCCCATGTGCTTGTGGACCAGCTTGCAGCCAAAAGGCTCAGTTGCCAGCACCTGGCACAAGCTACACTGAGAGGTGTGCTCCCCTTGCAAAGCAGTGCATGGTTTCCTTGAGCACAATGTTGCACCGTGATTGCAACGCACACTATGGCCCAATGGCATGATGTACACCTGACTTGTCACTTGTCCAAGCAGTGCATTTGGAAGGAACTGGTGGGTCTTTCGCAAACACCCCAAGCTTCCGCGCGAAGGGTATCTTTGCAAGAAGGCAAACACAAGGAAAGCTCAAATGGATAAAATCACTCGATTTTTGGCCAAAAACGGGTAGCCCAGGAGACAAACCCGAGATCAGATCTGTGCGGGTCAAAATGCTGGTCAAAAGGGAAGGTACCAATCGGGAACCTTTGAATGGGTCCAACAAAAAACAATTGCATCCACGCTTTGAACAACAAACAACCCTCTTGTGGTGTTTCCCTGAATCGCCGTCTTGAAGGATAAAGCAAAGAAAGGCATCGGCTGGAGGGAGATTCCATCCTTTTCCCTTGCCAAGGGCATCCCTTCAAAGATCCCAAAATTTGGTTGCTTTCTGCTCCCCTGCTAAAAGTTTAATTTTTAGTCGTTTAATGGAAAACCCATGAGTTGGCAAAAAGTTAAAGTCCTAACATCCCTTGGCAAAATGCACCAAAGAAATTCACTGGTTTTCCCACGGGTTCACCTTTTCGGGTCCAAAGGATCCTTTCGCAAGGCATTTGGGTCGCGGCGAGCAGCGTGCTTGCCAGGAGCCCGAGGTCACAGCAGCCCAGCAAAGTCCTCGAGCACGGGGCGTATGCTGCAGCCCGAGTGGATGTCAAGAATATATGTATAGTAGGTATGTATGCATGCATGCATGCATGTTTGTCTGTCCGCCTGTATGTACGTGCGTAACATGTATATATGAGGAGCGGACGAAACACTTTACTTGGCCCTAGTACTTTTTTGAACGTTATCGTTTTTGGGGGAGACCTTATCGTTTTACAGTGTTTTCGAGCTTTGGCAGATCCTGCTCGAAAATCGCAACTTTGTAGTACAAGTCTAGTACGAGAAGTACACTTCCGCATCTCCAGCTCGAAAATCGCAACTTTGTAGTACAAGTCTAGTACGAGAAGTACACTTCCGCAGCTCCAGCTCGAAAATCACAACTTTGCAGTACAAGTCTAGTACGCGAAGTACACTTCCGGAATTCCAGCTTGAAAATCGAAACTTTGTAGTACAAGTCTAGTACGCGAAGTACACTTCCGCAGCTCCAGCTCGAAAATCGCAACTTTGTAGTACAAGTCGAGTACGAGAAGTACACTTCCGCATCTCCAGCTCGAAAATCGCAACTTTGTAGTGCCAGTCCAGTACGGGATTTACACTTCCGCAGCTCCAGCTCGAAAATCGCAACTTTGTAGTACAAGTCTAGTACACGAAGGACACTTTCGCAGCTCCAGCTCGAAAGTCGCAACTTTGTAGTACAAGTCTAGTAAGCGAAGTACACTTCCGCAGCTCCAGCTCGAAAATCGCAACTTTGTCGTACAAGTCTAGTACGCAAAGTACACTTCCGCAGCTCCAGCTCGAAAGTCGCAACTTTGTAGTACAAGTCTAGTACACGAAGTACAAGTCCAGTACGCGAAGTACACTTCCGCAGCTCCAGCTCGAGAATCGCAACTTTGTAGTACAAGTCTAGTACGCGAAGTACACTTCCGCATCTCCCGCTCGAAAATCGCAACTTTGTAGTACAAGTTTACTACTCGAAGTACACTTCCGCAGCTCCAGCTCGAAAATCGCAACTTTGTCGTACAAGTCTAGTACGCACAGCACACTTCCGCAGCTCCAGCTCGAAAATCGCAACTTTGTAGTACACGAAGTACACTTTCGCAGGTGCAGCTCGAAAATCGCAACTTTGTAGTACAAGTCTAGTACGCAACTTTGTAGTACAAGTCTAGTAAAAATCGCAAGTACAAGTCTAGTACGCGAAGCACAGTCTCCAGCTCGAAAATCGCAACTTTGTAGTACAAGTCTAGTACGCGAAGTACACTTCCGCAGCTCCAGCTCGAAAATCGCAACTTTGTAGTACAAGTCTAGTACGCGAAGTACACTTCCGCAGCTCCAGCTCGAAAATCGCAACTTTGTAGTACAAGTCTAGTACGCGAAGTACACTTCCGCAGCTCCAGCTCGAAAATCGCAACTTTGTAGTACAAGTCTAGCACGGGAAGTACACTTCCCGTGCTCCAGCTCGAAAATCGCAACTTTGTCGTACAAGTCTAGTACGCAAAGTACACTTCCTCCGGAGCTCCAGCTTGAAAATCGCAACTTTGTAGCACAAGTCTAGTACGCGAAGTACACTTCCGCAGCTCCAGCTCGAAAATCGAAACTTTGTAGTACAAGTCTAGTACGGAAAGTACACTTCCGCAGCTCCAGCTCGAAAAACGCAACTTTGTAGTACAAGTCTAGTACGGGAAGTACACTTCCACAGCGCTCCAGCTTGAAATTCGCAACTTTGTAGTACAAGTCTAGTACGCGAAGTACACTTCCGCATCTCCCGCTCGAAAATCGCAACTTTGTAGTACAAGTCTAGTAAGAGTCTAGTACGCGAAGTACAGTTCCGCAGCTCCAGCTCGAAAATCGCAACTTTGTAGTACAAGTCTAGTAAGCGAAGTACACTTCCGCAGCTCCAGCTCGAAAATCGCAACTTTGTAGGTCTAGTAAGCGAAGTACACTTCCGCAGCTCCAGCTCGAAAATCGCAACTTTGTAGTACAAGTGTCGTTTTTACGAAGCACACCTTGGCAGCTCCAGCTCGAAAGTGGCGACTCGCCTTCTCGTTTTACGGTGGCCACGCAAGGCTCCCACAGCTAGCTAAGTTGCAACTGCAGGGGTTATTATAGAGCCGTGTGTTAGCTAAGGGTTATCGTTTTTGGGGGAGACCTTATCGTTTTGCATGGTTTTGGCATGTGTTATGCAAAAACGTACCCCGCCTTGATAAAGTGGCCTTCGTGTGTTTTGTCCGTGGCTCATATATATGTGCACATAAAAGTCGAACTTTATGGTCTGGAGTGTCTGCTGTGAAACTAATGCTGATTTATTTATTGATTGTTGAATTGTTTCAGTTATTTATTTGCGTAGTATACAGCATGTACACATATGCGATGTGTCATCCATCTATGGGTTGCACTGATAAATGCTGTCCCAATTAAGGGCCCCCCTTTCCCAGTTGAAACAAGGAACTCTTTCTGGGTTCTGCGGACGATGCCGAGCATGGGAAATGGATCATTTGCTCAATGGGTCCCACCTGAGCACGCCTAAGCAAAAATGTACCCTCTTGTCAGGGATCCTTACATTATACACCAGAACATTGCCTTGTAAATGGTGGCGTCCCTTTATTTTGGCGGAAAAAGCCATGCTTCAAATGGAGAAAATGTATCTTTTCAGGAGCCCTCTTGTTGCATCCTGGTTTCCTCAAGAGTGGCCATTATCCCCAGCCATCTCCGGAACCCTGGCGAAAGACTCAAATCAAGCCAGAAAACAACGCAGGCAATGTGATAGCAAAAAACAACCATGGTATGCATGTGGTTTGAAAGGCCCCTGCAAAACTGCACCAGCCGATTTCAATTGGAGATAGTATGACAACAACAAGATCCCCAACTTTCAAATTTTGGCCATGGACCGATCCCCACGGACCTCTCTAGGCATTGGGCAGCCTGTTGCCTCCAGCAAAACTGCTCTTGAACGTTGCACACAAATCATGGCAATCCGCCAACGGAAACTGATCGCCCCCACAAAGGCGCGCAGTGTGAACAGTCACAGCTCCTGTGAGTCATAAGCGCCCCTACGATTCGTCTAAATCCCGATTTCAACGGATGGGAGTAGTGGCCAAAGCTGTGGGTCATGGCAATGGCTCCCTGAGACCTCGGCCCTTGCAGTGTCTAAGTTCCCACTTCGACGGTCAGCCCTCAAGGCGTCCTGTCAGACACAGTGCCGGGTGACTTCAGCAGTCGGAAGCAGCATGGCCTGAGGGCGACAGCTGGTGATTTACATGTCCGGTTCCGAGTACCATGTTGGTAGGTAGCCAAAGAACCCATCCTGCAACAACTTATTGGAGCCACAGAGTGGCTTCCAGTATAGCGGTACATATTGGGGTACATATTGGGATGGCTTCAATTTCTCTCGAAAAGGTGGTCTTGATGACAGCTTTGGCCATGTGCAGTTGTTGCAATGTGGCATTGCTGGGCTGGGGCAAGCGTGCCCATACCGCGGCTTCGAAATGATGATGGTCGAGTGAACTCCCGGTGAAAACAGGTCAAAATTAAGCTGCGTCTGTCCCAAAGTGTCGAGGTTGGCAATCGCAAAGAAACCCTATGGAAAACCTCACATCGGAATACCCCGCAGTCTTCGGGCCTGTGAGCTCTACGTCTACCAGTTCATGCCAGGATCAGGGTTCCTTCTCCGCGGAGGGCTGCGTCGCAAATATTCCGGACACGTATTCACACGTGTTGCCACGGACAGCTCCAAATCGACTTGCTCAGAAGGGAAAGTGGTCAAAAGTACTGGGGGGGAGTGATTCGGAAAGGCCCCCCCGGTCCCGCAAACAAATTTGGGGGGTCAAGAAGCCCGAAAAACTGGGAAACCCCAAATAGGACAGCCAGACGGAGCTGAAAACACTGACTCCCGATTCGGTTGGGGATTTAAACCCCCGGCCTTATAGAGGGTCAATGGGAACCACCCTGCCTAACCTCCACCAATGACAACCAAACCGCAAATGCTAACCAAACCACCAATGACAACCAAACCACCAATGACAACCAAACCACCAATGACAACCAAATCACCAATGACGACCAAACCATCAATCCAAATACTTCGACCAATCCCCGCCCTAAGACAGTTACTAATTCGAAGGCTCAGGAGACATGTTGTTTGAAGCGGTTGTTTCAGGCCGCTCAGTTGCTGATTTCTATTCCTGCCATTGCGCGACCAAAAGAATCCAATCCTGGCTAGCAGTCGGCTTCTAGCGGGTGATGCGAAAGCAAAGCAAACAAAACCGTGGACAACTACGCGCTGCTTCACCGTAGCTATCCGTAGCTGCTAACAAGTGCAACGCGCAAACCGTCAGGTACTGTTTGGGCGAGCTTGGGCAGTAGAAGCACTGGACTCTGCACAAGCCACTGTCGATGTAAGTATTCCCCATTGAGAGGCGCTGCTGTGCTTTCCCAACATCGCAAAAAAATACCGGTTTGCCAAATGTCACCGACCACAGTTCACAGCAAGAGAAACCTAACAGCGGGAACCCCAGCCTAACAGGCATCGACTGGTCCGGCTACTGCCTCAAACTTCGGGTCACTGTCACAACTGACTGTCACAGACTCTGTCGGCGGGCGGGCAAGCAACGGGCAGGAGGGTTGCGGCAGTCGGATATTACTTAAAATCTAACAACCCCAAACCTGTCGGGTGGGGAAGAACGCAGCCAAAAAAAGCAGAACAAGTTGGAGGACACAACACATGGAAATCCAACAACCTCCAAAGCCACAAGACGGATTTTGTTTCTTAAAAAGAACAAAAAAATCAGGGCGCCACGCGGTCCCGAGCCCGAAGCGCCTTTCGGCCCGAGGCGCCCCCGCGCGAAGCGGAGCTTCGCGGCCTCCATGCGCTGCAGCGCGCCTTGGGCCGGCGCCAGGCCCTTGCTGCCGATCAGGCCCCGGACCTGGCAGTAGCCCGGTCCAAGCCCTGCTTCCAATAAAAAGGGGTTGGAATACAAGCCCTGCTTCCAGTAGAGAGGTTAGAATAAGTTGGTACCAACTTTTTGTGGTAGTCTATTTGAGTAGGGGAACCCTCCCAACCAAAAAAGAGGTGAGAAAGGGCACTACTGGGGGACTTTACTTGGTTGCTGTTGAACCCCCTTGCAAAAAGTTCTCCACTTTTCGGGGGTTTAGTGCAAAACCCCTTGCTTTGTCTAGGCGCTCCAGATTTGGAGGGTAGAAAACGGGTGCCCGATTTTTTTTGGCTGTAGTCTATTTTAGTAGGGGAACCGTCCCAACCCAAAAAGGGGTGAGAAAGGGCACTAGTGGGGAAAACCGCCAATTTGGGGGGGGGTTCGTCCGTTTGAGCCGCACTCAAATATCCTCTTTCCTTAGAGTGTGATGTCCACCCCTGACAAAAGAAGGAGCTATGTGCCAAAGGCAAGCTGTCGTGCATTCCCGGAAGGTGCTTGCACGAGCGGGGACAAATATGTCAAGGTAATTACCCAAAGGCAAAGCAAAAGGTAAGGGCAAATCCAGGTCAAGAGTCAAGACCACGATTCAATATAGCCGGATCGGAACCACAAGTGTGCATTTGTTCAAGGAAGGCCGATGTAACCGTGGCAACCAGTGGCCATGGCAGCGTCCGCTTGACGTGAATATATCAGCACCAGCTCCACCCGGCGCTATCCCAGGAGACCCCCAAGGGACAGATCTCAGTGGCACGATCCTTTTTGTTGGGCTGATTCTGCGACAGGACCTATTTTTAGTGAGGGCCACCAACAAAAAGGCATAAAGGGAGGACGGAACAGACCCGCATTTTCTAGCGGTGTAGACTCTTGGCACAATGAAGCATGAAGTCTCGTGCCGCCTGTTCCTTACGTGTTTTCAGTGGGACGACTCTAAACATCTGGAGACTTCCGGCTTCAGCTTCAATGGTCTAAACCAAGTCCGCATCTCGTGTGCTTTTGGGCCAGTCTGCAAAGCACGCAGCTTCAGCTCGAGCTGCAGCTTTGCCTAGGTCCAGTAGAGAGGTTAGAATAAGTTGCTACCAACTCTTTTTGCTGTAGCCTATTTTTAGTAGGGGAACCCTCCCCCGCAAAGGGCAAAAGGGCACTACCGGGCGACCTAGTCTCTTCATGTTCTTCTGCGCTGCACTGGTCTTTGGCTTGTTGAGATCTGGGCGGCGGGCTCGCAGGACATTAAGATTCCCCCGGAGTGGTCTAATCTGAGCAGTAGTTGTTACAGCGTGCGAACGCTCCAGCTCCAGCTTGCCGTTTGCGCAAAACGGGTCCAAAGCCCCGACTTGTCACTACGAGTGTATTGCCTGAACTGTGCTCGGGCGGCTCCAGCCGGAGAAAAGCTCGAGAATCGCAAGTTGCATAGGTCGCCTTTTGGAAAAATAGATGGCCCTGGTAAATGGAATAAACCCCATCTAAACCAGGGCCCTCTATTTTCTAAGCAAACCAACCAAAAAGGACACCTACGGCAAGTTGTCAGTGCCGGTGTGAGTAAACTTTGGCAGCTCCGGGTTGAAGCAGGAAGCGTGTAAGTGATATGAGCCGCCGCGGCCCAGAAATCATCAGAACGGACGGACTCACAAGGAGAGCGGGCACACGCAGACGCGCAGCTACCATGCTACTGTCGAAAGTCCAGGCCTCTGAGCTACAGGAACAGACGTACATGTGAGTCACAATCAAAACCTGGTACAAAAATGGTGAACCCAGAACCATTTAAAGATTTAGAAAGGCGGCGGGACTGCCCCTTACTAACCTTCATCTACCCAGGTTTTGATTGTGGCTCATGTAATGAACATTAAACAGTTTTTGAGTGGCTACATGGTACCACTCTCCACGTCGACTTGCGAAGCCAAATGGTCGCGCAATGCAGATTGGACCGCTACCACACAGCAACTCTCCGAGATGGCTGTAACAGGAACTTCAATCCTCCTTGGGCAAAGGGCCGCCAAACAGGTTGCGAAAGCGTGTTGACAAACGCCGCGGTAAAATGATCTTCCTGAAGAACCCAGGATCCTTTGAATATGAATGTTCACCCTATCCTAAATAATGCTTTGTAGCATCGTGCAATTTGGCGATTGGTTGAGGGTCAGGTTGTGGGGTGGTTTCGGGGTGGATTCCGGGGGCTGGCTTTGGATTTGTTAACGCTGTGTTTTGGCGGGGGTTGGTGTGGGTGTTGGGTTTGGCTTTAGGGTAGTGAATAGGGGATAAGGGTCTAGGGTTGGATGTCGAACAGTCCATCCTTCCCAGTCAGGAGCCTCGAAATGGCAGGTGGCAAATCTTGCGAAAAACAAGATCCCCAATCCCAAGTTTTATAAAACATGCACTGCCATTGGAGGACTACCAGTCAAGGTTCGGAAACACATATAGTATTCATTTGGAAGACATTAATTAAAACCATTGCAGTGTAGAAAAATGATCTCCAGGCAAATATCTGCCAAAACCCATCCGCGGATACCTATTTGCAGGTGGAATTCGGTGACCCTGGCCTCAAAGACGATTCTTTGTCGGATTGGCTCGGTGATGAGGCAAACGAAGCCAATCAGAGCGAAAACATGTTAAACATCAAGGCAAATACGGCTTTAACACCCATAAATTCCTCCATTTGGTCATGAGCTTTAAATGGGGGCATCGTCCCCATGATGCAAATCCCATGATGGAGGCCAACAAAGGATCCCAGAACAAAAAATGCCACTTGGGAGATATGTTTGAGGTTGAATACAAAGAAAATCCATGTCAGGAGGCGACTAAACCATCCAGTCGAATTCGCGCCTGGGGCCGGTAGGACGCAAACGCCACCACGTTGGCCAAGGCGCAGCCACAGGACACCGCCCACAGCGCGACGCCATCCTCCTGTCGAGAAAAAGGAAACTCGCCATTTGTGTGTGTTCTCAGTCTCAAAGCTTTCAAAAACACAACAACAACGTGGTTCGTTGATCTCTTGCGAAAGGGCGAAACGGCGAAAAGGCGAAAAGCTTAATCAAACTTCTTCTTCACATTGAGTCAGTTTGGGAGGAGACCTCAGAGTTACTCAGATGCCCAGTGGCTATGGGAACAAAAGGGCATCCTTTTTCAGTTGAGCTTAAAGGGGAGCCTTTCCCAATATATATATATATATATATATTTATGAAAAACTGGGCGCCACAGGGCCAGCGGACAATTATACACCTACCAAATCAAACAAAATTGGGAGGAGACCTCAGTCAACACAAATTCATCGAACGTCTGCTTCATATTGAACCCTACATCCTACCAAATCAAATAGAATTGGGAGGAGACCTCAAAGCAATACACCATAATACACCCAAAAACAGTTTCATTTCGAGTCCCTACAAAATATCCGTAGCGTTTTGGGAGGAGACCTCAGAGTCATACACCAAAAACATCTATGTCCTCCAGTAGAGAGAATCGAATAAGGCTAACAGCTTGTTTCTTTCTATAGTCTATTTTAGTAGGGGAACCCTCCCAACCAACAAAGGGGAGAGAAAGGGCTCTGGGAAACCTAGTCTCCATGCCAGCCGGCCCAAAATAAAAACCATGTCCAGCTGTTCCATTTGGCAGTGGCTCAAAACCAAAACGGTACCAACATGGACTGCCAAAACCTGCGGCCTGCGGTTGGCCCCTGCGATCGTTTCATTTTCAGCCACGCCCAGGTCGTGGCCGGGACTCGCTTCGGACCGCCTGGCTGGCAGCGGCCAGCGTCAGCACCGTCAGCTGCAGGGCCGCCGCCAGCGCGGCGAGCAAGGCCAGGCGGAACCAGACCTGCCCAGAAACTCCCGGGTCAAAAAAACACTGGGCTTTTGTGTTTGAGTTTATTGTTGTTTTGTTTGTTTTGTTCTCTTTGCGTTTGTTGTTTTGTGTTTTTTGTTGGTTGTTGCTGTTTTTTGGCGGGGGGGGGGGCAAGGGGTTTGAAGGAGAATTGTTTATTTTTTTGTGTGTTTTGTCGTGTGTGTGTGTATTCTTTTTTGGGGGGGAAGGGGTTAACTCTTGTTGTTTCTTCATGTTTCGGAGGCGGTGCTGTTTTTGTGGTTTGGGTGCAGTAATTGTTTAGGGGGGGAGGGTTTGATGTTTCTTTTTGGGGGAGGAGGGGTCCTTCAAAGAGGAGGGCATCCAGAAAAGCAAGGAACCACTCACTTGGTGGACTCGTTTGGCTTACTTGGCTAACTCTCGTGTTGGTTTGAAGGATGACTCTTTGTGTTTCTTCTTTATTGTGTGGAGGCGACGCTTTTCGGGTAGATCCTTTCCGCGGTGCTGACATTTGCTCGGGGGGCAGCCGCCAAAGAAAAAGGGAAACAGGGGTGCCTCTGAGCAACTGGGCTCCAGGTTGCTTTCAGGGAAAACCCAAAGAAAAGCCCACCGTTCCGGCGCCCGAATGAAACTTGGCATCATGGAAACCTGCCAAAACCCAGGTTGCAGGTGTGGGAAAACTGTTGGCGCTTGATGTTCTGCAGAAACTGTTAAAAGAGCTGTGGAGGTCTGGGCCGGTTGACGGAGCCTTCCGTCTTCAGACAGTTGTTATTTGCATGCCTACCGCAAGCAAACCACCCACCCGTTCTCTGCCCTACTTTTGAAGCTAGAGAAGACGGTCTCAGATACAGCCATTAGGAGCCCTGTGATGTTGGCAGAATTTCCTGAAGCTTGCAACAAATAATGCTGCACATTTCAAGAAGTCTGTAAACTCCATCAGAAGAGCTGAACGCCATGACTTTGACTCATACCCCAATTTCCTTGAGCAGCACAACCCAAGCTTTTCCGGCCCTGAGAAAAAAAAAAAAGCAACCTTGACGTCTGCTGTGATTCGGAACCCCGCATTGGAACAGTTCTGTCGGACCCCTTGGCATAACTTCTCACAATGTGACCCTGACGTGTTTTGACCACTAGCCCTGCCTTCTCGCCCAGGGTCCAAAACGGGGCAGCCCTACCGCATTTTGGATTCCAAGCGCCGGGCATAGCGGCTGGACCCTTCGCGCTGGAGTGCGGCACTTTGTGACTGGTTCCAAGACTATGACCTCTGGACAGCGAAATGGAACTTCCTTAGACCTCGCGGGCCACAGAACCGATGTGGTTCTCTATGCCCAAGTACTTATTACTCGTGCAAAACAGCAAAATACACCTTCTACCAAATTGGGCCACTCCTGTGCCTAGCCCTGCCGTTCAAGAGGTCCCATCTCATTTTCAGATCCTCGCCGCCTTTTCGGCCCATGCCGAAAACTGAAAACTGAACCCCCGGCCTGGGAGTCCAGGAGCCAGGCCTCAGAGGTGGGCCACAGCAACTCCTCCCGTTCTGGGCATCAAACAATTCTTCAGGGGGCACCCCACATGTAGCAGCCGCACGAGGTTCGTAGGAGGTTTCCAGAAGGTATTGCTTTGCGCTCGCGGAAGCTCGCTTTGTCCTCTTAGCCCCCGCCTTCCACGCGTCACAGTCAGACCAAAAAGAGGCGCTAGCAGCCCACACTAGTTTGGTCTTGTCCGGGGTGGTTTTTGCCCACAGCGTGTTTGCTCGCAAGTCGTGCACACTCGCAGAAGCTATCGTCCAGAATATCCAGAAGCAACTTGCCCTCGGAAGGCTAGCTCACATAGAACTATGCTGGCAGAAGATACCCTTCACGGAAGCTTCGCGGAAGGTTTCGCGGGTCTCTTATACTTCCATCCAAGTTTGCAGGAAACAAACGCCACCGCCTCAAAGGTTGTTAAATTTACCTGGAATCAAAAAGCATTCACCTCTTCAAGTGGTTTTTGGGGTTCCAAGATATCCGTTTGCCGTTTCGTTCCAGTCACGACAATAGAGAAACGCGAGCTTCACGCGTGTCCCTTGCTGCAACTAAGTGGAGTGCAGCATAAAGCTGGCTGGACACGGTCGATCAACCAGGAAGCCAAGCAACCAGGACCTATGGCTCTCAGACTCCTTAGTCATGCAAAACCGAACAGCGAGTCAGCAGACTCATTGCAAGTTGTGGTCAGTGGTCTGTTTATGCTCCAGGGTGGCTCTGCCAGGGTTGTTAGAGGGATCTCCCTCAGGTAATGCAAATGCCGACATCTGCATGTCTTGTCACATTTGTGTAGCACCACCGATACTGGCGTTTTTTTTGCTGGGGGCACGCTTAAGTCCAACTTGAGAAGTCCTGCAGCTGAGCGGCAATTGCTTTGAAGATCGCGGAGTCAGGCGAGCAAAGCAGAATGCGAGCCCGCTCCATACTAATGAAGTAGCAACACGTTAGAAGTAGAACCCCCTCCTGAGGTGGGGGGAAAGACATTTCGGTTACAATTGGTAATGAATCAGCAACACTCGCTGCGATACAGAAATCTGCAACGTGTGCGCTGCACTCACATTCTATTCAAGTCCTGGAGGCCCAAGTTGAAACTGTGTTCCACTCACTTCCTGAGCGGAGTGGCAGCAAAAAAACAAGTTCGGAACTCTCTATTTACAACTAGAAATGGTCTTTCCAAAAAAGTTTGAAGTTCGTGAACTCAGGGGGGCGAGTCCAGGTGCGTGGAAACCATGCTTTCCAATAGATCAGCCGCCTGCTGAAGCTTCATGAGCTGATGAATCGCGCGAGTTTTTCAGTTGCCGTCTCTGTCTCCCTTGGACTTTAGGCTAGGTCCTCCAGACTTTAGGCTAGGTCCTCCAGTAGAGAGGTTAGAATAAGGGTACCAACTTTTTTTGTAGTCTATTTTAGTAGGGGAACCCTCCCAACCAAAAAAGGGGTGAGAAAGGGCACTACTGGGGGACTTTACTTGGTTGCTGTTGACCCCTCTCCAAAAAGTTCATTTTTTGTGGGTTTAGTCAAACAACCCCTTGATTTCAACCAAAAAATTCAAGTCTAAAGATCCAACCCAATAGCGGTAGAGTTTAAGGCTGTGAAGCAACTCCCTTTCCAACCTGGCTTCGGCCACCTCCTTGCTACCTACGATCCGAATGCCATGTTCGGCTGCCCAAATGCAGGGTTGGTCAATTCCAACATTCGATCCCTGTGTTCCCAGGAATACAATGAGAATCTCCAAATACATCAGATTCCCATCCTGTTCATGGGAATAGCGCCGAAGATTCCAGTCACCATCGCCCAAATTTGAAGAAGCAAAAACAAATCACATGAGTCAGAATGAAAATCCGGTCATGCAGGAGTCGACCGAAGACCATTTAGCATCCTTCCACCAAATGTCATGGCGGCCACACCTATTTATGAACCCCAGACTCTGATTGTGACTCGAAATGTTGCAACTCACCTAAAAGAGTGTCACACAGACTCTGATTGTGACTCTCGAAATGTTAAACACAAGTGACTCAACTCACCTAAAAGAGCGTGCAGCATAAACACGAGTGACTCACACAGACTTGGCCGTGCTGAAAACCGTCCGCTAGATCTCGGCCTGAGGGCCTCCCTCCAAACAACTGACAAGACTCACATGGTGCCTGGTGGATACTTGGTTGCTGCAACGACCCCCCTGCAAAAAGCTGCTCACTTTTTGGGGGGTTCGCGGGAAAACCCAACTTGACTTCAACCAAAAGGTTAAAGTCTAAAGATCCAACCCAATAGCAGTCAAGGATAAGCGTGACAATGGTTCAAATTAATAGATTGAAGCATGACACTTGAACCCTAGTTGCTTGAACAAGTGGCAAGGAGGACAAACCCTGGGAACGTGACAAGGGCAACACAAGTCACGTGCATGCGAGCCTCTGCAATTGTGAATCCCGCCGGAATCAAGGCATATCCGCGATGAGTAGTCTGCTTGAGGCTGTTGACAGCTACCTGCTTTGTGGAGTTGGACACCTGTTGGTCAGGTTGGAAACGGGGCCCCTTTTGGATAAAACCCGCCTCGCCACCCGAAAAAAACCGCGAGGCTTTTCTTGAATAAGCCCCACTGCATGCGGTCCAGAGCTAGAATGCTGTTCCCCAAGGATCCTGGACTCGCCGGGTTCGGGAAGTTCCATCGGGCGCTTGGCCGAATGAGACCTCCATCGATCGCCTCCGGCAATCCCCAGCCACGAATTAATTTTCTGGCCTCACGGCATCCTCCATGGAATCGTCGAAATCACTCGCACTCTCTCGCTAATGTTACGCGATGAATAAACCCCTGGTTGATGAAACTATTTGGGTGAACTCCCTCACTAACCCCGAATTTGAATAAACCCCTGGTTGTTTTTTCTTGGGGGGGTGAACCCCCTTTTAGTGGGGATTCAGACCACTTTTGGAGGGTGTTCCCTCCCCAATAATGGGACGGGTTCTTTAATCCAGGGTCAACACTTGCTTGCTGTTGACCCCTCTGCAAACAAGTTGTTCACTTTTTGTGGGTTTCATGGGAACCCCGTGGATTTTCCAAGAAGTTGAAGTCTGAAGATCCAACCCAATAATAGTCTAGTACTCCCTCTAGCTCGCGCTTGGGCAAAGGATACAACCTGCACTTTGGCCCGAACAGTGGCGGTGGGAATCGACAACTTAACTATCCACTCTCCAGCACGTATGACCAGCGGTTGACATGCCCAGCTGCATCCACCCTCAAAGAGTGCTACTTGTAAGAGAGGGGCATGACACGTAGAAGCAAGCATGCATGTGCAAGTGAAAATTATTTCTGTCACTTGGTCACTTGAGCTGCCGACATGGAAACACCGGCTCATTCTTTAAGAACATGACTGATAATTTATAGGTCTGTGTAAGCTAAGGGCCCCCAAACTGGTTGGTTTCCCTTTGGCTTCCTGCTGAAATAAGCCAAAAAAGGCTCCCCTCAAAAACACACCCATATGAATGCTGAAGTAGTCTTCTTCCGGCCAAGGCAACAGTTTGCAAGGCTCCCCCATCTCTCGTTCTTTCATGTTCAATCGCAGGTGCATGTTCCGCTGTGATCTTTTCCAGGGGTTGGCGCCTTTTTCATGCCAGGACTCGCAAAAAAAACGCCCACCTTCATGTGTGAGATGCAACTGACCTCGTCCATAGAAGTGACTCCTCCAAGCATGAGCCATATTGAAGTGATCCTCTTCTCTTGGATCCCCCTATCTCGTTCCTTTAGCACTCACTCGCGTGTGAACAAATGTGTTCAGCCCTTCACGTGATGTGCGCCAAGAACAGTGAGCAAATCCAAAGGTATCAAGGACTCGATTTCTTCAACTCTGCCACACCTTGCTGCAATCCTCTTGCCTGACCTACATGGAGTCGCCATTTATGCCATTTATTCCTTTGCCTCCCCCCACCAAACCAAACAAACTTTGCGAGCATACCACATATTGGAACGATCATGGTGATCAACAGTAGTCTGACTGGAAATTGGTATACACCGTCTCGCAACATGGCCAAGAAACACGCTGCATTGGTGAGCTCGGCCTCCCCCCTGAGGTTAGCAAGTCATCACGGACGGAGCCTTTGGAGAAAGACGCCAACTGGAAGGTAGAATATGGCTGTGGGTCAAAAATAGGTACCCCAAATGGAACCCTAGTCAGTGGAAACATGGAGCAAAACCTGCGGTCCCCTGGTGCAATTTTGACCCATACCCTTGAAGTGAGTAAAGTCACGCCAACAACTGGATACGAACAAAATAAACGCCGGTGACCTGCGAGTGACCTTCCGGTTCACTCCGGCCCTGGCCTTGGAGGATTCGCAAGCAGGGCGCAACCGCCCACTCCCCGAGCTCTTGCTAGCCGTGCTGCCGCTTCGGCCACAGCCGAAAAAAAACTGCCACGCTTCCAGCTGTCCCACATTGGCAAGCGGGTAACGATACTCCGCTCTGGTAGGATTGATTGCTCCGTGCCGATTGCTGCTAGCTTATGAAGCTTGGATGGTGAATAGATGTCGTTTTTTGTAGTCGTAGAAATACGCTGGTTGTGCAGCACATTTCTTCTAGACGGCAGATTTGTGCAAACAATTTAAGCAGCACAAGTTGGAGGCTAGGCGATTAATTGACTCCAAACAACCGGGGATTTGGATTCCTGACCCAAATGCTGGGAATGAAGCTCAAACATTTTACACTTCATCGCCATCAAGCAACCTTCAGTCAGAGGACTTGTGCAATCTGTTCAACCACCTTTGTCAGCATAAGGTAAGTGAGCCAGAGGTTGATGAGCTATGCCCCTTTGATTGAGTTGTGTCACCATGAGCTCATAAGATTTACACACACACACACCCTAAGCACTCACGTTGAGGGTTTAAGGACCCACCCTGAACAGACAAATCATCCTCTTTCTTGGACCTTCGGTCAGGCGTCACGTTAGTAGGTGGAAATGGTGCAAGTAATACAATAAGGGTGAGCTAAATTCGATTGCAAATCGTTTGGAGCCGTGAGCTGACACAATGCACATGCAAATAAAACAACAACAAAACAATACCACAAAAAAAAAGCATGAAGGCTGAGTTTGGGCCATGCTCCAGGCGTGATTCGGGTTTCTGTCGCGCGACTTTCGTTGGGCAATAGCATGGGATGGCTTCTGAAAACGGGATATGGAACCTCCATGTTGGTGGCGGGAGGCGGTTCCATTGTTTTCCCTCTACCCCAAACAGGGGGTACTCTCCCAAAAAGATTCACCTCCGGCGCCCTTCTGGGAGGGTATCCCAAGCCAACAATTAGGGGGATCATTTTGCTGTAGACCATCCAGTCTTACCTTCTTAGAAGGGTTCTGAGCAGCGTTTCTTTGGGGTAGTGTCGGAAAGCTCGGCGAGGAATTTCTGCGTGTTGGATCTCGTTTGACACAACAAGACATTCCCATCAGCCCGCAAAGAATGTGAACATACACCCTCCCGGAGCGCAGTGACGGCACTTGCAGCAAATATCGACAGGGTTCAGAGGCTTGTGACATGGAAGGGAGCCCCTGCTGAACTCTTTGCGACAGTCTGGTCCCTTCCTGCCTCAGCCAGCTTACCTCTGCGCCCTATCAATTCCATGGCCTCAGAGAATCCTGCAATCGGCAGTTCTCAGCCACGCTAGTCAGAAAGTCTGCTGAATTTTGGAAGTTGGGGACGGATTGAAGCGCCCCCATCCTTACACTTGGGTGAAAGTAGATGGCACCAGTCCCTGGTTTGTGTCCCAAGGACTTGTGCCACCTATCTGTACCCTGGTGTATTTGGGAACCAATCCATCCCCTGGATCTACAAAAAGCCGCCCAAGTCTGCGATCACCTGACCAGCATTTCTCCGAAGTATTAATAGCCATTGAACATTTGAAATTGTGGATCCTGTAACATCATGCCCTCAGTGCCTTTGCACCAGATGTCGCAGAGAATACCAACTCCCTGACAATCTCAAGAAGTTGGGGGAAGGGCATCATAAGGGTTGCATCGAATTTGGTCTGTACACTACTTGCACCCACATGCAAAAACGCAAAGCATACGGCTTGCGTCAGGCTTGCATTGCTCACATGCCGGCTTTCAGCCTCAGACCCGAGCCCCCGGGTTCGAAACCGTGAGCCAACCCAACGAACCCCACTCGCCCGCTGGATGGAAGGGGGGCAGCTGAGCCTGGGAGCCCTGCGGGAAAACCATCTAAGAAGCCGAAGTGCACAAATTCAATGTCCCTTCGGTGTGTTGAAAATGCCCCTTCCCCAAATATGGAGTGCACAAATACCCCTTCCACAACGCGCCTCTTCGAAAATATGAACGTGCCACTTCCCCAAAGCTCTGGTAAGCTTGTCTACGCCAGGAATTGCATAAGGTCCTCTGCGAATGAGCCGTTCCGGAGACCCGGGCGTTCTCTGAAAAAACGCGGTGTTTTTGCACACACCCAAATGGACATAGGAAACTGGCTTTATCCACCTGGCAGCAATTTGCGGCCGTGTCACAACATGTCTGATCAACCAACGGCAAGAACTTGCAAATGTAGTTGACTAGTTGCAACTATTTCGGCTTGCAGTAGGCTCAAATAAGGAGCCCTGAAAAAGATACACCCATATTAGTCTTTTCTGAGGAAGTCCCCTTTCGGTTGGTTTTGAAGGGAACCCAATTTGGGGTCCCGGTTTCCCCATTTGAGACTACGAGCGCCCGACCAAAAACTGCCGCGTCAGAAAAAGCTCACGATGTTGTCGACGAGCTCGGGCAGGATCTTGGTAGACTGCCTCATGTTTCCGGCTTTCGGCTTGTTGTTTGGACTTGGGGTTTGGATTCATCGTGTTCATTTGTGGTTTAGAGGGTGGCTTTCCATTGGCCCTCTACCAGGAGAAGGGGTTCAATCCCCAAACAACCAATCCAGGCTACAATTAGATTGGGTCCAATTGTGGGTCATGGTTCCAGGAGTAGACTCCTACAATTAATAGTGGTCTATGACCGTTCCCATCGGTTGTTCGGCCATGCCCATGATTCCCATTTAAGGCTTACTCGAGTAACAATCAAAACCTGGCACTGAGGCATTAAGGTGGTCCACACAAACAGTGTAAAGAACCGGACGGGCGACCGCGCCTGTTTCCCTGTTTCAGGGTTGGGACAGTCCCTTACTGCCCTTCAACTTCCGGGGGTTGATTGTGGCTCGCATGACCTGCGCCAGACATCAGGCCAAAAGGGGCAGAAAGGACCATACCAGGCTGAGGGACACTTGCACCCATCCCATGCGCAGATCCTGTTTTGGGAGGGAAAGGGCTGCAAACCACAGTCGTTTGCATCTGCGAATGAAGCACTATTTTACCAGTCGGGGCAATGTCCATCTCAAAGCAACTAGAAAATGCATAGCGCTACATCCGTAAAGTTCAAAAACACATACGTCCTACTTTCTTCTTTTGCAAATAGGGAACTGCTGGCTGCCCTTGGAACACCGTCCGCATGTGAGCTGAGGTGCAATCTCATTGAAAATTCCCCCAAAGAACACTGGACAATTGGCAAAGGCTTGGCGATACGGAATCAGGGAACTAGCAATCGAACACTCTCGTCCGATGCCCAAATACCTGAAGTCTCCAGACCCCATGGACCTTCAACATGTGGCGCACTCAAATTTAAAGGTTACTTTCCTCAATCAAGGGGCTCCAGGCAGATTTGCCCTTTGCTCAAACAACAGGAAACCAGGTTGTTTGTGGTCGATATGAGTAAAAAGCAAAACTAGGTGTCAAGTGTCAAGCGTGCGTGCGTGCGTGCGTGCGTGCGGGCGGGCGGGCGGGCGGGCGGGCGGGCGGGTGGATGCGCGTGTGCCATGTTTTCAGGGTACCTTGTTCACATTGATCGAAAGGGAAAAAAGTTAAACACCATTTTTGTTGAGGTCCCCCACTTTCAATCGACATACCCACCCTATCGGCTTCAGCCCCCAAAATGGTGTTTGACCCGATCTAGCTCATGAAACCCCTCAGGCAAACCATGGTTGCGTGAACCTCCATTGCTTGAATTGTCCTCGTTTCAACGCACTTCGTCCAAACCTGTTGTTTGACACTAAAATGCTCCAGCCCCAACAAGTTGTTCACGTCCATGAACTCAGGGAGTGGGACAATATAAGTGAAGATTCCTGGGAAAAAAGGGCAGTCTTGACATCCCCTCCTGCCAATGGACGGGACTCCCATAACATCGCCCCCGCCAAGAGGCACTCATCTTTCATGGGCCAAAAAGGTGATGCGGCTGTGGGTCAAAACCAATGGGATCCCATTTTGGGGGTTTTCGGTGCACCACCCATTTTAGAACCTATTCCCGAAAGCATGGCGAAGGGTTCTTCCGCTGGGTTCACTTGAGTTGTTCTCATGAGAGTCATTACAAGGTGTCATTGCAAGGAATCAGCATCATGCAAGGAGTCATTGCAAGGAGTCATTGCAAGGCAAGGAGTCATTGCAAGGAGTCATTGCAAGGAGTCATTGCAAGGAGTCATTGCAAGGAGTCATTGCAAGGAGTCATTGCAAGGAGTCATTGCAAGGAGTCATGGCAAGGATTGCAACTTGCACTTGACTCCTTGCACTTGCAACTTGCACTTGACTCCATGCACTTGCAACTTGCACTTGACTCCATGCACTTGCAACTTGCACTTGACTCCATGCACTTGGCTCCTTGCACTTGGCTCCTTGCACTTGCAACTTGCACTTAACTCCGTGCACTTGCGACTTGCACTTGACTCCATGCACTTGGCTCCTTGCAACTTGCAATGGCTCTCATGACTCCTTGCAATGACTCCTTGCAATGACTCCTTGCAATGACTCCTTTGACCTTGCAATGACTCCTTGCAATGACTCCTTGCAATGACTCCTTGCTCCTTGCCATGACTCCTTGCAATGACTCCTTGCAATGACTCCTTGCAATGACTCCTTGCAATGACTCCTTGAAACAAGCAAGGAGTCAAGTGCAAGTTGCAAGTGCAAGGAGTCAAGTGCAATTGACTTGCGAGGAGTTAAAATCTCTTCTTAGGGCGGCGGGGTAGTGCCGACGACACTACACGAAAATCGACCCTCTGCGGGGATCGGCGTGGTCGAGGTGCAAAAACCCATGTTTTTTTTGCGATTTCTAAAGTTCCCGCGCGACCCTCTGCGGGGATCGGCGTGGTCGAGGTGCAAAAACCCATGGTTTTTTGCGATTTCTAAAGTTCCCGCGCGACCCTCTGCGGGGATCGGCGTGGTCGAGGTGCAAAAAAAATGGTTTTTTGCGATTTTAACATGCTCGCGCGACCCTCTGCGGGGATCGGCGTGGTCGAGGTGCAAAAACTCAAGGTTTTTTGCGATTTCTGCGGTGCTCGCGCGACCCTCTGCGGGGATCGGCGTGGTCGAGGTGCAAAAACCCATGGTTTTTTGCGATTTCTGCGGTGCCCGCGCAACCCTCTGCGGGGATCGGCGTGGTCGAGGTGCAAAAACTCAAGGTTTTTTGCGACTTTTGTTGTTCGAACTGGTCCTCGGGAGTTGTCTCGTGGTTCGCGCGCCTGCTCCCGGAACCGGCGGGTCGCGGGTTCGATTCCTCCCTGGTCCGCGGGCGGGCGTCGCAAGATGCAACTTGCATTTTAAAGCAACTTGCGCAGAGCAACTTGCGCAGAGCAAGTTGCACAGAGCAACTTGCGCAGACCAACTTGCACCGACCAGTTTGCGCAGAGCGCCTTGCCTAGAGCAACTTGCGCAGAGCAACTTGCGCAGAGCAACTTACGCAGAGCAACTTGCACAGAGCAACTTGCACAGAGCACCTTGCCTGGTGCTGTCTCGCGCTTGCTTCACGAATGCTTCGTGTAGGGAAAAAGAACGCATCCTGCAGCGTTGGGCCGACCTCGCTTGCGATGTTCTGCTTTCGGGCCAACCGTGGTCTAGTTTTAGTGGTTCGATTGGGATGTTCACTGGGGGTACGATTTGGCTTTTGACCCATGGCCAAGTTTTAAGACCACCAGAAAGGCCGACTCGTCGGCCGCCTTTTGGAAGCCCCGGCCTCGAAGAGCGCAGCGCCCGCAACGCCTCCCAACGGCTCCAACGGCCCTCGGCCTGGGTCGCAAGGCTTGCAGCCAGGTCCGAAACCTTAAGCAACCAAAGAGGAGAGTCTTGGGTGGTTTGGCAAAAAAAATCTGAACGTTCATTTACCACCAAAATAGCGACCAGAGAAGTGGATGTGCTCGCAAAGCGCACGAAAACCTGGTTGTTGTTTTTTTTCTGGCAAACCAAAGTACTTTTTGACTGGGCGGAAAAAGCAGGGTGTCAACAACGGGGGTCCGCAGTTGTCTTCAAATCCCCCCACCCCCGCCTTCTGAAGCTGTTCTTGGAGATGCCGCTCATGTACGTAGCCTCAGTTTGCGACCTCTTACGCGAGTCCGCATTTGTATGGCAATCCGCTTTCCGTCCCTTGGGTATCGAATTTGCCCCTTCAGGATTTATGAAAATCCAATTGGCCAGCTGGCCAGCCCTCCATTTCGAATGGCTCTGATTGGCCTGCTTGCACGGTTTTTAGGTTTCGGAGCGACACTCAATCAGACAATGAGAAGGTAAGGCCAAAACACAGATATTGAGATATATACTGAGGCATATCAGCACTCCCCAAGCCAACAAAAACAGCTTGCAGGAAAGCACACAGCAACACACACAAAAACAAACAAACAAACAAACAAACAAGCAAACCAACGATGATGATGTTGCGGCAGTGACAACCACACACGTTCAATTTAATATACGACCTATAGGCACGCGATGACGATTATGATCGTGATACTAGTACCAGCGTTCACGGGAATACTCGTAACCATGACAGTACTGAGCGCAGTGATACCAATAATGACCATGATAGTCTACAAGAGCAACGCTGATATTCCTTGTCATTAAGATACCGAGTATCGTACAAAGCAAACACACATACATGCACCATCAAACCGCACACACCATACACACAAGCGCACACACGCATACACGCACACACACACACACAACACACACACACAAATACAGAACGCAAACGCACAAACATCTACACAAACATCTACACACTACACATAAACAAACAAACAAACAAACATGAACAACATAAACACACACACACACAAAACACACCTACACAAACCCACAAGCAGAAAGCAAAACTAGAGAACCAGCAAGCAAACACACGCAAACAACCAAACAAAAACCAGAACACATAAGGGAACAAACAAACAAACAACCAAACAAACAAACACAGAAATAAAGAACCATACACACACACACATACCACTGGTAGACGGACAGACAGACCAATCAGGCAGACAGACGGACAGACACACAAATACGCAGACAAGAAGACAAACCAGCAACCAAGCAAGCATAATAACAAACAAACAAACCTACAAACAATTAAACAAATAAACAAACAAACAAACAAGCAAGCAAGCAAACAAATAAACACACTACACAAGCCCGCACACATCGAATGTATCCGCACGCTGCGCCAACACCAACACACCACACTGACACAGCAACAGAAACAGACCACAAGTCACACACACAGACACGCATACAGCACAATACCACACAATCGCAACCACAACAAGAACAAACACAACAAAAGCACGAAGAACACAAATAAGAACAAGAAGAAGAGCAAGAAGAACCACAACAGCAGCAGCAGCAGCTAAAAAAAACAAAACAGCAACAGTAACAACATCAGCACAATCACAACAACACCATCACCAACACAAACCCCACCCAACGCCATCAACGCCAACAACGCCAAAAACAGCAGCAACGCCACCCAACGCCACATACCGCCACCACTGCACCACCGCCACCACCGCCGCCAACGCCAGTAACACCAGCAACACCAGCAACAGCTGCAACACCAGCCACACCAACAACAGCAGCATCAGCAGCACCAGCAGGAGCACCACTACCACCACCACCACCACCACCGACAACGACGACGACGACGACGACGACAACAAACGCAACCGCAACCGCAGCCGCAGCCGCAGCCGCAGCCGCAACCGCAACCGCAACCGCAACCTTAACAGCAACAGCAGCAGCAGCAGCAGCAGAAGCAGCAGCAGCGGCAGCGGCAGCGGCAGCGGCAGCAACAGCAACAGCAACAGCAACAGCAACAGCAACAGCAACAGCAACAGCAACAGCAACAGCAACAGCAACAGCAACAGCAACAGCAACAGCAACCACAACCACAACCACAACCACAACCACAACCACAACCACAACCACAACCACAACCACAACCACAACCACAACCACAACCACAACCACAACAACAACCACAACCACAACCACAACCACAACCACAACAACAACAACCACAACAACAACCACAACCACAACCACAACAACAACCACAACCACAACCACAACCACAACAGCAACAACAACAACAACCCCTACAACCCCTACAACCCCTACAACACCTACAACACCTACAACACCTACAACACCTGCACACACAGGCACACACACTCACCCCGCAATCCGCCACTGGAAGCTGAGCTCGCCAGGCATCGGGGTGTGTTTCCAGAAGCGTCCACAGCAAGGGGCATGGCTCCATGGCCTCAGGGAAGCGATCACTCAAGCGAAAGAAGCCAAGAGGAGTTTCTTATCTGGGCTGCCCACACAGATCCCCCGCTAGAAAGCTGCCTTCACCAAAAATGTTGGTGCCCTATGGCCTGACTTATCAGCCAGGAGGATGAGGTGTGACACTGTGAGGCCTCATTCATGCGCGCTGCTCTATAGATGCACCACAGACCCCAAAGGAACACATGTCGAACCAGCTGGGCCCCATGCTTCCCCCATTGGTCCGTCCATCGGTCCGTCCACCGTTCAACTGGCCCACTCAGAAAAACGCAAACAGAAACGCAGACACCAGCTGCCTTGACCCCTCGTGGTGCTATTCCCGTCACAAAGCCCCACCACTGCACCACTCCCTTCGACATCGGCCAGTCACTTGGCCGCAGGCTCAGGAGCAAGCTCACTACCTGCCATGCACCCTTCCGACTGGAAAAATCAATCTGACAAAGCCGGTTCCTGAGTGTGGAAACAAACATATCATCGCGAAAAAAACAAACAAACAAGCAAAACAGAAAAAAAGCTGAGAAACTGACAAACACACAGACAAGCAGACAGACAAACAAACAGACAAACAGACAGGCAAACAGACATACAGACAAACAGACACACAACCGAACAAACAAACAAACAAACAAACAAACAAAGAGACAAGCAAGCGAACCAGCCAACAAACAAACAAACAAACAAACAAACAAACAAACAAACAAGCAAATAAGCAAAATCAGCAAGCAAGAAAGGAGACAAACAAACAACCAAACAAACACACAATAAGCACACAAAACAAAAGAAAAACAAGCAAACAGAACAACACAACACCAAACCGAACCAAACAAAGAAAGAGACAAACGAACAGCACATCTCCCAGCCTCGTTCTGCATGTCGCTGGGCTGGAAGGGCGTCTGCCTTTGAGTTTTCCGCCCAAAGACCCTGGAACCAAAAGCTGAACCGTTTGGGGTCATGACATATGGACCATAGAACCAAAAGGTCGGCATGAGGGTACCCTTTCTTGGTGGGTTTCACGGAGAACCATAAGGAGAACCACCATTTCGAAGGGTCCCCTACAAAAGGAACACACCCTTAACCAGGCATGGCGTTGTGTTTCAAGTTTGTAGCTGAAGTCTCCCCATGTATTTGACACAAGGGGCACTGGAGGGAACGATTCCACGTTCAAACAGTCCTTCAGACTCCCAAGAAGGACGTTCGTTTGATATTCATATTTTTGTGTCTTTCAAAGTGTGCTTGATATTTGCCACCTGGAGTCTGCCTGACCAACGCGGGGTTAAAAAGAAACTCTGGGCACCAGCAAAATGACAAACATGCATCCCAACTGAATCCCCAAAGGGAAAGTAGGACCGAAGCAGCTCGGTCTTGAACTGTGCCAAATCGGCAACGATTTGGATGTTTTGCAAGGAAAGCAAGCCCGAAAGGAGACTTGAACCTCCTCGAAGGCTCCCTGCAACCCTCTAGCAACCTGCCACTGGACCGCTCCAAACCCAGGATTGCCAAAGACACCAGAGATTTCACTGGTGAGAAGCAACAGTGCAACACTCCTCGAGTCTCCAAGGCCCAAGCTATGCGGTCACCATGCTGTCACTGCCCCTCAATGCTGAGAACATTACCCCATTTTCGGAGGGTCCTAAAGACTCAGGAAGTTGTAGCCAGCGCATCCCAGGGAGTGAGGGCTTCTCGGTTTGCGGGCAGAAAGAGGTCAACCAATCCCTGGTACGCAAACAAACCCAAGTGCAACTGCTGCAAGTTGTTGATTGAGCTGGTGTCTCATGCAATGCATTCCATGGCTTGCCAACGGCCATGAAATTTGTAGGCCACAGGCAGCCAGTTCTCCGATTTTGATGAAGTGATTCCCCTTGAATTGCCGGGAAGTCATCTCCCAAATCCACGGCGCCCTTTGACCGACTTTGCATCGCCGCTATGGTCTGTTGAAACCTAAGATAACTGAACCACACTTCAGGAACAGTTCGTCCAGCCGACCCATTTTGGAATTGGGTTGGGATCAATGCACCCCTCGCTTTTCCCAGATCCGCCTGCATGCCAAATGCAACGGGGAATCCCCCTGGGCATTCACCTCGTCCGGGTCGGCCCTGGCGGATTGGACACGGGAGAAGAAATTGGAACTTGGAAAAGGGGGGAAAAATCCCGGAGCTTGGGCTTTCTTTGGCATCGAAATCGAAGGAGTGGCATTTGGCCGCCACTGAAATGGCCCCCGAAATGTTTTCCTTGAGCCAACCACGAAAAGATGATCCTAAGTCACAACCAATTGCGATTGGAACATGGCCCAATGGCTACCGAACCCTAATTTCTGAGCTTATGGCAAAGATCACGTAGCTTTCAGCTGGTGAAAAAGGAAGACCCTTTGGTTCCATTTAAGGGGTGCTCAAACTTGCTTTTGGGGGGTGGCTTCCCACTGAAACGGAAGCAATATCCACACACCCGAGGAGTTCTTCCTTATCTCTTCATTTATCTGGTCAAGGATACACGCCATGCTTATGATCATGACTTGATTTGCCTACGTACCCAAGCCCAGATTTTGGCCCTAGCACTAGCAAAAATAGCAACCCAAAAATATACGGGAAGATGTCCTTTACATGGGATGACCATCACGGAAACCGCCAAATTTAAGATACGACTTTCACCAAGTCACCAAATTGGAAACGTTACCCATGGTCATTTGGGTGCCTTTAACGGAATATTGATCAACCCCCACACATTTGCACATAAATATATATATATATATATATGGTCACACCCCCCCCCCATGAACTACATTTGCATTGCTCAGTTCATATAACCCTTACAAAACACTGGTATTTACCGTGCTTTCTACATGTTTTGGAAGTACAACTGCAAGAAAATACCGGCCGGATTTCGGCCCTCAACCAATTGCATCTCAGCAGTAGAAAGTGCAAAAAACACTGAGTTGTTCAAGTTTTTTTAGCCGAGTGGTAAAAAAACCTCCATTGTTTGATGTTTTTTTGTTTTTTGAGCTCCATAAGCTCAAAAAACTAAAAACAACTCGCGGAAAACCAAAGAAAAACAAAAAAAACTCGAGAAAAAAAAACCCAAAGACTTTGGCTGGTTTTGGAAGACTGCTTTGGTTTCTTGGGTTTCTCGAGGTTTTTTTGGTTTTCTTTGGTGTTCCTCGAGTTTTTTTGGTTTTTTGAGCTTATGGAGCCCAAAAACCAAAAAAACACATGTGTTTTTTTGGTTTGTGCACAGTGCTTACCCACCAAAACAATAAAATACATTGTGTTTTTTGTTTTTGGGCTCCATGAGCTCAAAAAACCAAAAAACTCAAGGAAAACCAAAGAAAACCAAAAAACAACTCGAGAAAACCAAAAAACCAAAAAACCAAAGACTTTGGCTGGTTTTGGAAGACTGCTTTGGTTTCTTGGTTTTCTCGAGGTTTTTTTGGTTTTCTTTGGTTTTCCTCGAGTTTTTTTGTTTTTTGAGCTTATGGAGCCCAAAAACCAAAAAAACAGTGTATTTTATGGTTTTGGTGGGTAAGCACTGTGCACAAACCAAAAAAACACATGTGTTTTTTTGTTTTTTGGACTCCATAAGCTCAAAAAACCAAAAAAACGAGGAAAACCAAAGAAAACAAAAAAAACTCGAGAAAACCAAAAAACCAAAGCAGTCTTCCAAAACCAGCCAAAGTCTTTGGTTTTTTGGTTTTTTGGTTTTTTGGTTGTCTCGAGGTTTTTTTGGTTTTCTTTGGTTTCTTTGAGTTTTTTTGTTTTTTTTTGGTTTGTGGTGTGTTGGTCAGTCTATTTGAAGAGGAGGTGCCCTTGGACTCAGTACAGCAGCGCGCTCGGTTCTTTTCGCAGTCCAGCTTGCAGTGTCAGAAGCCTTTGGCTAATAGAGCAGACCACTCCACAGCAGGTGCGGGAGTTGCAACTTTTTGTTGCTTCCCGCCTGTTCCAGGCTTAATGCTTTCCATGGATCCACAAGCCATCCCTCCACAAACATGTCTTCATTACTTCCTCATCACTTCTTTATTACATCGTCACTACTTCATCACTTCTTCATCACTTCCTCATCACTTCCTCATCACCTCCTCATCACTTCTGCATTACTTCGTCACTGCTTCATCACTTCCGCATCACTTCCTCATCACTTCCTCATCACTTCTTTATCACATCGTCACTACTTCATCACTTCCTCATCACTTCCTCATCACTTCCTCATCACCTCTTCATCACTTCTGCATTACTTCGTCACTGCCTCATCACTTCCGCATCACTTCCTCATCACTTCTTTATTACATCGTCACTACTTCATCACTTCCTCATCACTTCCTCATCACTTCCTCATCACCTCCTCATCACTTCTTCATTGCTTCGTCTCTGCTTCATCATTGCTCCCTCATGACTTGTTCACTTCTTGCTCAGAATATGGTTGACATGTCTTCACATTTCCTCAACATTTCCTCATCCAGATGCATTTGGTGTTATCTTTGGCACTTGGTGGATGCAGACACAGACCTCCGATGAACAAGGACAAGTTGGTGTTGGCAGACTTGACAAGTTCAGACGCAGATGAGCAGATGGATCAAAGACACATGCCCCAAATGTAGTTCATGGGGGGGGGTGTGAGCATATATATATATATATGCCTGGACCCCCAAACTTCCCTTCAAAATGAGTTACTGCCCCAAAATTATGCGGCGCATGCCTCTTTTTTATGGGTAGTTTGAGGGACCATTTGGCTATGGGTCATAACCTATGCCTCCATTTTGGGGCGGAACACTCACCTAATTTGATGTTCAGACACCAGGTACCGGCACAGGGTTTTACTAAACTAGGTTCTAAAATGGGTGGTGATTTAACCAATCCCCCAAAATGGGGGTACCACTAAAATGGGTGGTGAATTCACCTTGTAAACGGTGGTGTCCCTTTGTTTTGGTGGAAAAAGCCATGTTTCAAATGGGCAAAACGGGATCCCATTGGTTTGACCACCGCCATTTGGCCCCAAAGAAGTGGAGGCCAAGGCCTGGCACGTAGCAGCAGCGCCATGGCAGGGGCACAGCCTGATGCTCAGTGGCTTGGACCCTTGGCATCCCGACGTCCCAAACTAAACGAAGCCAAACAGAACACCTGTTTTTGTTGTTTCATGCATATATATATATATATATGCTAAGACCCCCTCCCAATACCAAGGTTTTTGCTTTATTTGATGGGGGTTCTACTATATATATATGTTTGTTTGTCCAAAAACAACGCTGGTTTATATGAAAACCAAGTTCAAACTTGTTGTGCCCAGATTACTTTGAAGTCTGGAGATCAAGCACAGAGGCAACCAAAGCTCGATTTTAATTTGCAGTTGAACTGCACAAACAAAAGGACCTTGCTGTTGCAGCGTTTCAAGCCAGTAGTCGACACGCAAACTGATGCTGACATGTCGAGCAAGACTCTCAACTCAAACGCCCCCTCAATTCTTGCAACCATCAAGTGTTCTGCCAAAAAAGGCGCGACGCGGGCTGACTTCGGCCGGAACCCGGACGATGAATGGATGCTTGTGCGCAGTGCGGACCTTGCAAACGCGTGACGGAGGCTCTGATCATGTGCGAGCATGCAGTGCTTGACGGCGCTGTCAATCTAATGCTCAATTGCATGAAAAACAATCGCCGGCATATTGGCCTAGCCTGGTGCTTACAATAATTCCGAAACCTGAAATATAGGAGCTCAGTTTAATCCCAGGTGAGCTCGAGTCAAAAACGCAGAAATGTGCAAAGCCAACAGTTGGAACCTGCCTCAAGAAAGCCTGGGACCACACCTTGTGCCCTTGTGGGCTCTGACACTCTCAGGAACACAAAGGAGACTCACCCCCCTTCCCAAGGAGGATTTCTACTCTAGGAGGGTCGAACTTGACTTGGGTGTGAGTCAAAATAAAACCACCAGGGGACCGCATGTTTTAGTCTTTGGTTCCATTTACCAGGGCAGGCCATTTTGGGTACGCATTTCTGACCCACAGCCACTTAAACATGTTCCGCCAACGAAAAACAGAAAAATTGCCAAAAGGCGGACCTCATTCCCACCGGAGCGAGCCTCGCTTTGCGGCGCCGTGCAGTGGCGGGTCAATATCCAGGTCCTGTGAAAGCGGCGTGCTGCGACGGGCATCGTTTTGGGCTGACGAAGACTGGTGACTTCGGGAAACCTAGGGGGCGAAACCAAGCAGGGTCAACTTAAACCTGCAGTCAGGTCATTTCTTGATATGCGACCTTCTCACTTTGCAACAGGGATTCTGCAGTCTTGCATTGCACATGTCGCGGCTTGACAAACATGCAAGTGGAGCAAATTGGATAGTTGCGTTGTTAGACAGCCCGAACACGACATGTGCTACGGTCTAAACTCTTGTGTCGTAGGCCAGGACCTTTGGTCGTTTCATGGGACTCACAACGATGGTGACGGCCGGTCCCGTTCCTATCCACCGCAAGCAACAAGGTCGTTTGATGATAAACACGTCTGTGTGTGTGTGTGGGTGTGTGGGTGTGTTTTTGAGGGTACCCTTGTCGGGTTGATTTTTATGTTGGGTCCAAATCAGCCCAAAATGCTCGCACGTCGTATCCGGAACGTGCGGCCGGTATGTTCTCTGATCCCGATGGTGACAGCCGTGTGGCCCTTTTGCCCCCCCCACCAAGCTTACAGAATTATTTTGCATAGTGATGCAAGGATGGCTTTGGAAAGTGGCGGCTGACTGTGGAAATCCTGCGAGTATTTCGCCTGACAAGAGATTTCACGTGCCTTCACGTCTTATCATCAGATGCAGTGGCCTATTGTAGGTGACAGCTACAAACTCCCAGGTTCTTAACTGGATTTACGCGAGGTCCACCGCTTCTAAGGTGGTAGGTGGAAAAGGGAAATCCCATCTTTCCATCTCCAAACCCATCTATTTGATCCATCTTCTCACAGTGAACATGCTAACACGTGAGGATGGGTTTTGGGATGAAGGTTTGGGCCTCTATGCATCTATGTATTGTCGATAGAGACTCATCCCGTCATGTCTATCTCTTTCTTTCCCCTCTAGACCCCAGCAGAGTCCAGGGTCCTGTTCAAGGACACCAGCCGTTTGGGCAGAAGCGTCTGACTGCCAGTTCCCATTGATTGTACTTTTCCTGCCTTGCCCAAAACTTGTGGCAATAGACAAGTCAACCGGACCAAACCTGCGGGTTAAAACAAATCGGCTTGACACGCGCAGGCTTGAAACAAACAGGCTTGAAATTTGGTTTGAAAACGAAGAGTCGGATTTGGGCAATTGACTTGAATATCCTAAACCCTAAAACCCCCAAACCCCAATTTTAGTCGGATTTGACATAGAGCTTGGTATAGAACTTAGTATGACCTTCCCCAAGACTCATGCAGGTTCGGCCTCTTTGGTGCTGCTAGGCCTGACGCGGCGTCCCGACATGTCCCCTTTAAAGGACACTTCAGCAAGAGGGAACTCACCTAAATCAGCCCAAAAAGGTGTTTGAAGCTTCCAGGGAACCAGGGAATATATGGGGAGCCCTGCAACACGAGGGATTTTAGGCCGTGGATGTCTGGCCCAATGATACCAAGTAGATTGCGGTTGATTAAGAAAAGGAACAACGACACCGGCAGTCCGTAGTGGGTCATAACTGGGCAAATCATACCAGCTGGTGGGTCACAATCGAGCCAAAGTAGCCAAATTAACCACTTGCCACGCAGAACTGAAAGACATCGGTACTGGTGGTGCATCATAAAACATAGCAAGCACAATGACAACAGATACTATTTGGTTTCCACTCTCGGGAAGTGAAAGACAAAGCACCAATGGTTGACCACAATGGGTCATGAGTGGCCAAATCATACCAGTCACCACCACAAGTATTACTACTTTTAGTGGCTTCAAGGAATCAGAAGTGGCGCTCCAAAATATGACTAAAACTGGCCCACGGATATCAGTTGCTAAAATAGTAGATTACTAACCTCAAATTTACCTGCGTTGGAATCTGAGGATTGTGTTGGGAGTCTCGCAGGCCAAACTCAAAGTGGAGGACCGAGGTGGCTTACCAGTTGGGCCACTGAATAAGACCCCCTGCAAATCAACGAAATGCAAAAAGGTGGTCCTCTAAAAGCAGCTACCTCCAAAAAATAATGGGCTCCCCATTCATCTGGGTATTGGGCCTCAAGTTGCAGCCCAAAGGGTTTGGATCGCCACAGTGAGCCTGTGCTGTTCGTGGGACAAATCGTGGGCCCCCTTTTGGTGGGAAAGTGCCCATGTCCCCAGATTGACAGGGCTCCCGATATTTCTCCCGACATCATCCCCAGAAGGAAACTCACTTGAACGCACCCATGCGAGGTTTGAATGCACATAAAAGTGTACAGGGAGACCTGATTGACCATAGACCACGCAACAAGGTGACCGAGCTTCAAATCCGGGGATCAAAGTTATATCATAGATCATGAAGATAAGTTTGGCTGCAGGAGCAACACTTGCATGGTTTGGTCAGCAATCATTGCGCACTGCCTGTTTAAAAAGAGCGCAGTGATGACAGCTGGCTGAATTTGCATCAAACTGCTGCTATGAAGAAAGGCTTGCAGACAAATCCCCCACCGCAACCCTCCATCTATGCATTTGCTCACAAGCCTCAACATGCCGGAAAGGTCCGCCCTGCAGTTCTTTCGATCTACTTCATGCATCAACAATTTTGAACCAATTATGGAACATGCGTCTGCGCGTGCCGCGGCGCAGAAGCTATATCCTCTGCAATGCTTACGCTCGCATATCCTTTGGCTTGGGGAGCAAGTGTCAGACCAATCTTAGCTTTGCAGCTGCGGAAACTACGGGCCGGGACTTGGAAAATTGCGGAGGCTCAAGTGGTCCGGTCCTTTGTCTGTCGCCTCTTTAGTGTACGTAGCTGTTTGACCTGTAGTTGACCTTTTCCCAACAGCTAAAAGTGATACAGTCTCTGCCACAGTGGTTTGTGTTGCAGCTCCGGGTCTCCGGAAGGTGGCATTGGAATGCCTTCCAGAGCGCTTATGTTACTCAATGCCGCTAACATCTTGAGACCAGAGATGAGCAGTTCGCTTTTGATCTCCAGTCAAAGGCTCGCAAAAGCTTGGCTTTCGGGTGTGGGCTTCAGGTTGGACTTGAAACTCGCAAACCCCGACTCCTTGGGCTATGCAAAGATGCGACAAGTCCTAGCCTCACTGGTAGGTGGTGCATGGGTAATGTTGACCCCATATTAATCTATTTAATCAACCTCTGTTTATTCGTAGGGGGTGTTTCCCTCCAAAAGTGACGATTTTGCACTAAACGCAGGGACCCCCCCTATTAGTAAACAGGGGTTGGTTCATCTGGGGTCAATATTACCTTCGACACATTTTGGTGAGTTTGGATGGCATAGAGGCTGCCTGAACTGGGTGGGGTAGTTTGTCCAAATCTGCTGAATTGGGAGAAGCAGTGCGTCTGTACAACATGCTTTTCTAAACCAGTCTTGTTTTCAGGCTACCAACTGTTTGGTGGCTTTCTCTGTAAACGGGACACCGCCATTTGAGGAAAAGACACACCTACATCTCAGTGAGTGACTGCCAGGTCTTCTCGTTTCAACGAACAGCCGCGCGAATGAAATCCTGAGGGGTCCAACTGGTTCTTGCTTGCGCAGTGGCACTGAGAAAAGGACAACAATTGTTTGATCTAAATAGGCGTGCCAAACAGTTTCGGCTTGTTTCATACCAGGCGGGGATCCACCATTCTGAGAAACTCCATGGCACAATCCCACTCCACACGTGAATGTCGCCCACAAATGATATTGGAGTTGAACTCCCTGTGACACGTGTTGTCATTG
>CAUJNA010003327.1:367500-492500 GCA_963377175.1 Effrenium voratum
AACTTGAGATGACCGACCCCTATCGCCTCTCGAGAGACCCCGAACTACCCGACTCCGTTTTTGCGCTGGATGGAAAATCCAAAGGCCTGGCGCTGCAGCAGAAACTCCAAGGCCCTCAAATTGTGGCGCTTCACCGCCTGCGACGGGAGTCATGGGTGCCTGTGGGTCCCATGGGTTCTATTGGTTTTATATGGGTTTCATGCATTGATTTTACATAGGTCTATGTTTTATTGGTTATGGGCTTTATATACGGGTTTTACATATGAGCTTTATATATTTCAATGGAACATGACACTGGGTTTATTAAAAACGGACGCCTGGGCCTTGGAGTGGTTCCAGGTCAAGGGGAGTTCGGACTCGGTGGCTTGGGCCGTGAGGTCACTTTCAGGAAGGTCATGGAGCTATGGGGGGTGACCAATCAATTTTCTGGGCCCGTTTTCGGATCCCCTAAAGGTGACTCACTTTGAGCGGGCTAGATGGAAGCTGCCACTGAACAGCTAAAAAGATCTAACAGGCTAAGGGACCGGATGGCCTGGAGCCAAGATTTTTTGTGTTGGGAGAGCAAAGTAGAGGGAAGCAACACGAAGCAACCCACCTTGAGGCCTTGAGGGCTCCCTGGCTTTGAGACCAAACATGGCGACCCTCGCTCCAAGCTCGGGGAAATTTAGCCAACCCGCGCCTCGTAAACGCTGTGATTGCCTCGGCCGAGACACTCCGGCGAAATCGAATGTGGTGTTCGGGTGCATCGTTCTAAGGGTCCCCTGCTGCTGCTGTTCAAAAGGGATAGCACAACAAACTACCGCCTTTGAGGATTCTCCCAAACTACCTCACATAGGCGTCAAAGCAATAAGAACCCCTGAAGATGGTTAGACTGACTCACATAGGCGTCGAACAAAAACGACCCTGAAGATGGTGTAGAACGAATTCGCGACCTTTGCCTCCGCCTAGTTCTCAGGCGGCACAAAACCACTGCAAAACTTGTTCGCTTTTGGCCCAATTGTTGACCATTCTCAAAGCCCCCAAAGGGCTCAATAAACAGCGCCAGCTCGAATCTGAGTCAACCAAATGACATCATAAACGGCAGCAAACACACGGCGCAGCTCTTCATCCTTACCCAGAAGCCCATTTTTCCCAGCATGACGATCCAATCCTTCAAGAGCAACCCATGGAACAAAACCTAATGATTACCTTTGGGCTTGCCACTTCAAAGCTGGCTTTTGCTCCCACCGCGCACCATTGGAAAATCATCTACGTCTGTGTGTTGCTTTTGTTTTTGTGTGTTCTGCATTAAAAAAAAACACAAGCAGAACGCAGCGCGTTTTTTCCGTTTTGTCGGGCTTGTTGAAGGTAAAGCTTGAAACAAAAAGCCAGCCGTTTTGCAGGGCACCTACTACAACAAAGCCCAAATGCATGCCGAAAACTGAAGGCCAGGCCACCTACTCATCTTTTCACCATGGCACAAGTGAATATGTGAATAGGAGGACCCCTAAAGAAACTGGCGTCCTTTTGGCTTCCCTCTAAACCAACCTGAAAGAAATTGGTACCCCAAAACAAAAAACGCACACCCAAATGGATGTGACTGAGCTAAAAAAACAGCGGAACCCCCAAAATGCAAGTTGCTTTTTAAACCTTTGGTTCCCCTCCAAACCCATTCCGAAGAAAATGGTGCCCAAGAAAAACCCACACATGGCAAACACCCCCTCCAGATCTCGGCCCGCGGGCCGCGGCAGCGGTGCTGCCGCAGCAAGGCTACTGCCTGGCGCGGGGGGTCAGAACCAGCTGGTAGAACCCGAGGGGGCAACACCCAGGCTGAGTCCATTCCCGACTGCCTTGGGGGGGGTATTCCTGTGTTGGGGTTTGCTTCTGACGCATCCCTTTCCGACTCTCAACATGTAAGCCGACCCCATGCTTGCGCCAAAGGGAATTTCCAGGTGCTGTGCTTCTGACTGGAGCTGGGATGGTTTTGATCCGGTTCAGGTGCCTCAGGTGATTCTGGCTCATAGGGTCGGCTGAAAGTAGACACATTTCCCCGAATCACGATTTCACCCGGAGACTCACCCGGAGTTGCTGGATTCATTTGGAATGACTGACACCCCCGGCACTAGACTCTGGTTCAAAGAATGTCTCCGGTACGCCCATGAAGTTGACCCAAGGTCTGGACTCCGAAGTTGCTCAGTGTCCTCTTCCTCTACTCGGTGGTTTGGATTGGTGGTTTGGAGGCTCAGGGGTAGTCTTCCAAATCCCCTGTTGAAAGTGGAGTGGAGTGGAGTGGAGTGGAGTGGAGTGGAGTGGAGTGGAGTGGAGTGGAGTGGAGTGGAGTGGAGTGGAGTGGAGTGGAGTGGAGTGGAGTGGAGTGGAGTGGAGTGGAGTGGAGTGGAGTGGAGTGGAGTGGAGTGGAGTGGAGTGGAGTGGAGTGGAGTGGAGTGGAGTGGAGGGGCGAGGGAGGGGGGGAGGGAGAAGCCAGGGTTGGACCCCTCAAACCACCAATCCAAACCGCCAACTACAGTAAGGGTTACCTGATCTGCCTGACTTTGCGAAAAACAATGAGAATGCGCTCCCAAAATAGAGGACTCTGTGGATACCATAAACTTTCTGTGATACCGAAATTGGCCATCTGTGTGACTACTTTGGCACACGCCAATTTGTATTCCCTTGGGCCAGAAAGTGATCCAAAAAACATCTTGTCCACAATGTTTGTCAAATGAGGCACGATCAGTATTCATTGTGTCCGCTACGTGGGAATTTGGTGAACAACCCTCCTAATTAGTGGAATTTGGTGAACAAGCCCCCATTTAGTGGTAATTTGGTGAGTGTAGCCAATGTCATCCCCCAAGTACTTCACTGCTGACGCATATCCCTTTCGCTCGAACTCTCTCAGAGGACCCGGGCCAAAAGCGTGTCCGAATCCTGCAGCAGGGCCGTCTGAATGTCATCCCGCAGCCTACGCTTCGGAACCGAAAAGCTTCAAAAGCGCGGAATATCTCACCATCCGAATTCAGAGACCGCCCTTTTGGGGTCTTGTCTAGTTGGAGGTTTGCTTCCCTTTGAGTGGCGCTTGTCCAAGAAACCGGAAGACACTACCCTTTGAGCAGCGCCCAAACCCAGAATTATGCTTATTCAGGTTCATATCTCGGCTTTGCTATACCAATCCAACCAGAAGCACCTCCGAAAATATCTAACAGGGATTTTGGGGGCTTCTCGACTCACAGGCAATCCTCCTTTGATCAAGATCAGTTCGACCAACGTGCAGGGACCTGATGCTCCCAACACCCGCTCTGCTGGTAGGTCAACCAAAACATCTCTTGGTGGGGCAGTGTGTTCAGTGCGATTCTTCCAGCGTCCCCGTCTTTGGTTGGTGATTCAAAAGAGGATTTTCGATGAGGCTTCTTCCAATACAGTTCATGGCGCGCTGAAAATCCCCCAGAGGCCCGAAACTTTTCTTTGTAGGATTTGCAGGGTTCGCTTGATCCGAAGCTTGCTTCAGCCTCAGGTGTCCAAAGGACAGTGACAACCACTCTCAAGCCAACCATGCTCATGTGCTCCGATTCAAATCAAGGATGTTGGCCCTGTGCTCACTAAACTTGACGGATATAGGACACAGCTGCAGGCGTCCTTCTGATATGTGTCCATCACAGACCCGAATGCCGGTGACGCCATCATGGGCGTGTCTCAAGATCAGGCAGTTCCCCCGTATTGCTTGTGCCCTTATGGCGTCTACCTCTACCTCCAGGGGCCAAGTAAGAAACATATGTCTTCAGGTTCTGGCTCAGAATTAGATGAAGCTTGGAATATAAAATCATATCCAACAAACCAGGGCCGAACCAATTCGGATCCAGAAAAAGAAACAGTATGTCCAAGCCAACTTTGGGTTGGGACCATCCTCTGTACTTTCGGAGCGGTCTCCTCCATTTGCTTCAGCCCCCTGGAAAAAGTATCGCAACATGTCCAATGATTCTGTTTGAAACCGGGGGAACAACACAAATCCGCGAACGGAAGGTCTTGGACAGACCTTGTCTAGCACCTCCCTTGTTTTGGCCTGACTGACAAACCAGTCACAGGAATCTGGCAGGATGCTGGAAGGTCTTCCTGGAAAATTCCAGGAAAACATTCTAAAGAAAAACCGTTTTATAAAGAAATCCAACACAAATGGCCCTCCATATAAAAACAAGCCCTACCCGAATCGAACCTCGCCTTCGCTGCATGGATGGGCCCGAGGGGGGCGTCGCGGCAATCCGCTTCTTCGCCTGAACAAGGCCAGGGTTTCAGCTGGTCAAAAAAGGACCTTTGCGGCTTACTCGGTTTACTTACTTGACGGTTCGTTTTCTTACTTTACAGTTTACGTTGTGCCTTTTTTTTTATTGCTTGCTGTATGGTCTAACTACCGGTTGCTTTACGGTCTTTGTGCTGTTCTGTACGGCCTAGTGTATGGTCTACTTTATGCTTTACTTTCTGGTCTACTTCATGCTTTAGTTTATGGCTTACGGGATGATCTACTTTATGCTTTACTTTGTGGGCTACTTTATGCTTTGTGGTTCACTTTACGATTTACTGTATGGCTTACTTTACGGCTTGGTTTGCTGTCTGGCTTTCTGTAGGGTACCCTTTCTTTGGCTTACGTTGTGGCGTACCGTTTGTCTTCCTTTATGGTTTTCTAGAAACCAAATACTGCATTGTTTAACTAATTATGCCCTATTGTATGGCTCTTATGGTTTCCTTCATGTTGTACTTAAGTTGGTTTACTTTATGAATTACTTCTGTGTGGTTCACTTCGTGGTTTATGTAACGGCTTAATTCATGCTCTAGAAAATTATGTACATCTAGGAAGATGTACTCAAACAACAGCTCGCACAAATCCACTGGGAAGTTCCCAGACATGTTGCACAAACCAACAACTACCCCCCCATAAATCTTCAACCCCGTTCCACCGCAAAGTAATCCATCCCAACAATCTATATAGCCAATCATGGAGCAAACCATAAAGTAAGCCAGAAAGTAAAGCAACAAGTAAAGCACACTTCAATCCATATGTCAAACCATGAAGTGTAAACCCATGCAAACGGGCCAATGGGACTAAGGGAGACCCCAAGTATAAGGCCTTGGGTGAGCTCGTTGATGTTCGCTTTGATTCGAGAAGCTCGATTTGTCCGAAAGGATCCCAATTTAAGGTGCCCCAAATTTTGAACCACCCCCCAAAGTAAGGGGCAGGCGCTCCTGTGATCGGGAGCTTGTGCCTTAGAGATGAGACGCATTGAGAAAGGGGGCATCCCCAACATCGGCCGAAACTCATGCCCCGGAACTTGCTCTGCAACCTTCCCGCAACCTCGAAAAAACACACGCACAAGACCGCCTGCTCTACTGCAAGCTTCAAGCATAGGTTTCAGCATTGCGGAAAGTCTGACCTACTGCGGCCTTGTGGCTTCCTGAGGGCTATGTGAACCCCGGGTCAACAGACCGGTTGACTTTTTATCGGGTGTCCCCAAGTGGGGGTGCAGACAGTCCCACTGTTGGAGGGAACACCAACTCCGAATGGGACGGGACATGATTCCTCCCAGGCTCTCAGGGCGAAAAAGACCGTGCAGGACACGACTTAGGCACTGCACTGCTAAACCGCGACTAGGTCCAGATTTGAGAGGTTAGAATAACGGGTACCAACTTTTTTCTGTGGTCTATTTTAGTAGGGGAACCCTCCCAACCAAAAAAGGGGTTGAGAAGGGCACTACTGGGGGACCTAGGTGAGCATGCTACAACATCTGGTTCACCCCAAAGCCTAGCTTGTTCTGGAGTACTGTCCTAGCAATGTTGCAGAAATCTAACCGAAACCAAAGCCCCATATTAATTGTGGTTTCCTAGACCCTAGTTTGTTCCATTGCACAATTCCAGACGAGCGGGGACATCTCTGGGGACCAAGATTGGACAGATTCAGAGGAGACGAAAAGTTTGAGGATTGGCCAGGTTGCTTGAATTTCTGCTCAGATTCCAGCTATATTCTAAGGAAAGCAGTAGCAAGCTGCAGGAGTAGACTCTACAGTACTGTTTTGCTGATGGGCCCCAGTGGTAACTTTGCAGGTACTCCAACGTGACTTGGAACGGACACCCATGCATTGTGCAAGTCTTCTGGACAAAACCACGCTGATAGAGCGTGCCCAAGGGGCCCTGAACCTCATGGGGTCTATGCATCTAAGTATATGTCGGCGAGCACACAGAGTACTGTCACAATTGGCAACTACCAAATGTGGTTTATGGGGGTTAACTGTGTCTGTAGATATTGTGCGAAACAAACATGTATACGACTACACAAGCTTGTACCTACATGTGCACATATGTAATTATATAAGTATGCACATGTACACAGGTGAGTCAACAAATACACATTGCCGTGAAAACAAACAACACGTCACAGGTCGGGGGATGCTTGACTGACACCAATTTGCAAGGCACTGCCAAAATGACATGCCAGGGAGCCCTTTGCATGAATTTGCATGTCTCATTTTTTTAAAACGAAACATGCTGCCATTGTCAAGGAGTCACTCTTGCAGTTGAGCATGAAGATGTCTGTTGACGCCGATTCTCTTGCTTGCTGTTCTAAGTGGAAGCGTTCTCATTTAAGCTCCCTTGAGGAGGATCCTCAGGAAACTCTTTGGAACCAAACCTCAGTTGTTCAGTGACCCTGGGAAAAAAAGGAACCCTTTTTTGGGAAGACCATTGTAGTGGGGTAGCCACCAAAAAAAAAAGGGAAACAGGGGGCCATTAATCAAATGAGAAACCATGTTTGGTAATGTTGACCCCGGATTAATAAACCCCTGTGAATTAATATGGGGGTGTTCCCCTCCAAAAGTGATTTACATCCCCACTAAAACCAGGGACACCCCCATATTAATAAACAGGGATTTATTCATCCGGGGTCAACATTAGGTCCCTTAGGTACCCCTTTTTCCTTTTTCCTTTCTTTTTCCCGGAGGTACATCCAGTTCGCCTCCGGGGTCTTCAATAACCAGTTCGGCGTCCTGGCCAGAACGCCGTCCACGAAACCCGAGACCGCCACGCCCAAAAGGACCAGGCACTTTGTGGGAATGCTTTTTGAGTTTGCCCAATGGGTATCCCAATGTAATGAAAGGACCAGGGCTTCTTTTGGACTCTGGCGTGCGTGGCCACTTTGTGCTTTGTGCGTCTTGACGCGCCTTTATAAGTCCCAGTCGAAGGGGTTGGTCAGAGCGGTTCGCAGTTCGCCCGATAGCCCATTCACCCCTCGGATCCCAATGGCGACGTACCCTAGGTCCTCCAGTAGAGAGGTCAGAATAAGTTGGTACCCTTTATTGCTGTAGTCCATTTTAGTAGGGGAACCCTCCCAACCAAAAAAGGGGTTAAAACGGGCACTCTTGGGGGACCTAGTACCACTTTGCCACTTACCAGCTGACTGGCAAGGTCCACAGAAATCACACGTCACCAGCATTTGTCTGGCCATGCGCCAAGCGATGCGCAACCTGGGACCAGCCCCAACATCAAAGCTCATGGTCTGTTTTTGATACGTACGATAAAAGAAATGGTTGAGAAACCAACCATGCCACTAATATTATTTAGGAATCCGCTGGGTGGTTGTGCTACTGGCTATTCTTCACACAGCTGAAATCAGATAGGGAACCTTTCTGGGTGAGGGCGCCTGAAACCTTTCCAAAAAATGCGATTGAAGTTGCCCAGGCAATTATTCTGGCAACCACCCCACGATGTTCCGCTGCGTCCGCTCGATTTTTCTCCGCACGCTTGGCACGCTGCGCCTTGCAGGGCAAAAGGCATCGGCGGGTGCAGGGGCTCAACCACGTACCCCTATTCTGTTCTATGGTTGTCAAGGCCCCTCCCAATGGTCACAAACCATGCTAACATGAAACAAAGGACCGGTGGTTCCCTTGGGCACCGACTGAACAACAGGTAATTACCCTTGGACCATTTTTGCACCGCGATTTCTGAGCCTCCGTTAGCTTGCTCCCTTGCCTTCGCTGGACATCTCTTACGTGTGCTCTAATCACCGACCATCTTTGAGCGTGTTCCAGTGAGATGAGACTACCCAGCGCATCCCAGTTTGGAGAATTTGGGTAATCAGCCGTGTGCCTTTTGGTGTTTGAAGGGTGCTGCCCTTGGATACCTATGAAGGGTGGTGCCCTTGGATACCTGCAAAACATGCACATTGAAATCACTAAGCCAACTGAGGGTGTTCAAAGCCGACAGGTTTCAAGCCACCGTGCCTGCGAGAAAAATCGATCGCGTTGCCATGAAAGCTCACCAAGTCAGCTACGCCCTTCGCCGCCCACCTGGAGAAATGGCGTGGCCCAGGTGAGCCCAGCCAAACCTCCATTGGCTACACCTAGATTCTCTCCTGAAGCTGCATGAATGGTTTTGCAACTGGTTGCCCGTGCTTTCCTAGAAAAGTGGTAGTGGTAATGAGAATCGCTGGATGGGGTGTGCGTCTGGGTGGTATTTGCTCGAGAAACGCAAGACATGATTGGAGGATTGCCAGGTGCAGCTCGAACAACTGCAGGTGTGTCCCGAACACAAATGTCTTGAAACCAAAACGGACACCGATTTCGTCGCATTATTCACTGACCCGGCAGTCGGCTGCCGATGTCCCAACGGCGAGGTAGTACTCATGTGTGTGTGTGTGTGTGTGTGTGTGTGTGTGTGTGTGTGTGTGTGTGTGTGTGTGTGTGTGTGTGTGTGTGTGTGTGTGTGTGTGTGTGTGTGTGTGTGTGTGTGTGTGTGTGTGTGTGTGTGTGTGTGTGTGTGTGTGTGTGTGTGTGTGTGTGTGTGTGTGTGTGTGTGTGTGTGTGTGTGTGTGTGTGTGTGTGTGTGTGTGTGTGTGTGTGTGTGTGTGTGTGTGTGTGTGTGTGTGTGTGTGTGTGTGTGTGTGTGTGTGTGTGTGTGTGTGTGTGTGTGTGTGTGTGTGTGTGTGTGTGTGTGTGTGTGTGTGTGTGTGTGTGTGTGTGTGTGTGTGTGTGTGTGTGTGTGTGTGTGTGTGTGTCTGTGTCTGTGTCTGTGTCTGTGTGTCTGTGTGTGTCTGTGTGTGTCTGTGTGTGTCTGTGTCTGTGTGTGTGTGTGTGTGTGTGTGTGTGTGTGTCTGTGTGTGTGTGTCTGTGTGTCTGTGTGTGTGCACTCCATCATGTGAGGTGTCAGTTGCACCGCTTGCGCCTCGGCAACTTATCAAAATAAGAGAATTGCAGAGTCCACAGACCATGCTTCATAAGGCTTCAATCAGATGTTGAGGCTTCAAACAGAAACAAGGCAAGCCTTCAGGCCTCTTATTCTGGCAGAAACAGGCACCCTTCCGGACTTGGGAAGACCCAAGTTTGCCTGATAATGGTTGGCTATACTATACTGGCAAGGCACAAACAAGCTGGGCTTCTGGCACCTTTGCTCAATCGCCGGCGGCTCGTATGCCCCCTTTTCTCTTGGTTCCGGCTATCTTTTGCCTGCAGATATGCACGTACATATGTAAGAATGCATATGTGTGAAAGTCTATAATTGCCACATGCATATAGGTCAGTATATGAATCTGGTTATGCACACATGCATGCCTTGAAATATATTCTAACATTCAGCATAATTCCACACATGCTGTGACATGCACAAAACCATTACAATGAACTCGAAGCCCATCAACCTTCCGCCTTTCGCGTCGTTACAGGGTGGCAACAACTTTATGCAAAGCCAATCAATTCAGACCTGGGCCATCCTCAGATCTGCTTAAACTTTTAGCCGTTTATTGGACACTACCACTAAACCCTAAAAACCTGGTTGCTGTGAACACCTCTGCAAAAAGAAGAAGAAAAAACACGTTTGATGGGTTGAATGTACAACCCTTGATTTCCCAAAAAGTTTTAAACTAGGTCCTCCAGTAAGAGAGGGTAGAATAAGGGTACCTTTTTTTTCTGTAGTCTATTTAAGTAGGGGAACTCCCCCCAAAAATATTTAAGTAGGGGAACTCCCCCCAAAAAAGGGGTAAAAGGGCACTACTGGGGGACCCAGTAAAGTCTAAAGATCCAACCCAAAATCAAGCCAGTCAGGGCATGTCTTGGTGTTTACATCCGAGGCCGAGTGGCGGCATACCACCCGGCGAGTTGGCGCTGCGCGGCGTTGGGCTCCTGGCGAAAGTTGCTGGAAGATAAAACCACGTTTGGCGGCATGTGTCATCAATCCCTCTAAGCTCAAACGGCTGTGGGTCAAACACATGTACCAAAATGGCACCTTGGTAAATGGAACCAAAGACTAAAACCTGCGTAACCCCAGCTCTGAAATTTTGAGCCACACCCAAACAAGCTAGAAGTCAGAGGTTATGGATGTTCAAACAGTCTGTCAGTGTCCATTTATCCACCAAACTGGCCTAAAAGAACAAGCCAGCAAGCATCGTGGGCCACCAAGCTTCATAACCGGGCTCAACCCACCGTATGGCTCAACCGTAATGATTTAGACCCTCACAAAACGGCAACAGCTAGAAACACAACAACTGAACGATGCAAAAAACAGACAAACAAACGCATCATATATGTTAGTCATTTTTTGGACCCTCAAAACACGGCAACAACTATTACAGAAACCACCTGCGAATAGACCCCATACCTGGATGCCGGGGGACAAAAACCGCCAAGAGCAGCGACAGGTCAACGTTCCAACTGGGTGTGGGGCACCCCCTGGATGTTTTAACATGTGGTCTTCCTTTAAACCAACCCCCAGAGAGCCCCAGCATGGATGTCTTTTCCCGTTTTCCTCGTGGTTTTCCCTTAAAAGCAACCCCCACAGAGGGTGCCAACTCCAACTTGGTTGCTTGCTCCCCTGCTAAAAGTTTAACTTTTAGTGGTTTAATGGAAAACCCATTAGTTGGCAAAAAGTTACAGTCCGACACATCCAAGCAAAATGCACCAAAGCCAACACGAGACACGGACTCGGCGGCTCCAGGCCGAAGCTCCCGGGGAAGAGCGCCAGCGCCAGGGAGCAGCGCTGCAGCGCCGCCACCGGCTGAGAAGCGGAAGGCGGGAGGCGTACATTCGCTCGCGGGGGCTCTCGGGTGGTCGTGGGGTGACGGTGGGTTGGTGGGTGGGGGGGGGAGGTTGGGAAGGGGGGTTGGGCGGGGGGGGGGGGGGGGGTGTTTGGGGGGAGATCAAAGGGAAAACCAAAGAGCCCGGCCGCCCGCGCCTATGTTGCGCTCCATCCTTGCGCAATCAACTGCCGAGAACACAAAGCTGAAACATTCCAACAGTGCGCTCCCAGTTCTTTGAAGTGACAGCGACGTACCCGCGAAAGCGGAGCGTGTGGCCGCGAGTGGCCGCGAGTGGCGGTAAATCATCACAACCAGCCATTCGACCACTGCCTACTTCGACCAAGTCGTTGCAAGTCGCTGGACATCCAAGGGTTGGACCGCCTCATTTAAACATGCCTCAACCAATGTTTGTGCAAACCTCATCAAGGCCCAAGGGTTGAACCACCTTGTTTCTCTTGCAGCATGTTTGCCAACCCAATTGCCATTCTTAGTGACATCCCCCTTGGTTCTTTAGGGGGTGGGACCCGTTGCAACGCCCCCATTTTCTAGGCTTTGAGTCCCTCCCAGGGGGCAACTTCCGGGGTGTCACTGTGGCTCCCTCCCACGGGCTTCCCACCCGACACCACCCGGGGGTTTGCCTCCGGCTCGGCGGCGCGGAGGGCCGTGAGCCCCGGCGGGCTGCGCTTCGCCTCCTCGGCGAAGCGGCGCTGCCGCGCGGGGAAGCCCTGGAATTCGCCGAGTGCGGCGCGGAGCCGCTTCGGCCGCCGAGTTGCCGCGAGTGCGGCCATCAACTCTGCGAGACCGTGGGGAATGAGTCGATGCATGGGGGAAGGTGTGTCTCAGAGCCTGGTGCGAGGTAGGCAATGAACCCAGGAATTGGTCCCCCAGGAAGCCACCAGTTGGATGGTTTAGGGTCGTTCCCTCATTCCATACCTCTTTGCAAGTTGAGCCAGTTGGGTATGCATTCCCAGGGTGCGCAAGAGCGTAGGGGTCCCCTTTCCCCTGTTGGCTTCTGATTCCTTTTAGATACCAAAGGAGCGCCAGAGAACCTCCCAGGCCTCCAGAACTTTCTTGTACTCCTCAGAGAAGCCGGCAGCTTGCGGCGGCGGCGCCCAGCGGTCCTGCACGCCTTTTGGGAGCGGCGGGAAAATCGAATCCGCGAGTGCCTATGGACCTGGAGACAAATGATCTCAGTTGTTCAGTGACCCTGGAAAAAAAGGGATTACCCTTTTTTGGGGCTTGGACCATTTTAGTGGGGCAGCCACAAAAAAAAAGGCAAAAGGGGGCCACTGAACAACTGAGAATGGCAATGGGTCAAAATCCAAATCGTACCCCCAGTAAACATCCGAATCCAACCACTCAAACTGACTAAAATGGGTGGTGAATTCACCTACCCCAAAATGGGATCCCATTGGTTTTGAGCCACAGCCAAATGAGTCCCCCTTGAGGCAAATGCTGTCACCATTTTAATCCCGCATACACAACGCCCAGATAGTTGGACCAAACCTGATGCGCCGGGTGTCCTTGTTTTGCGGAGAATACGCCTGGGGCACAGAAGTCCTGAGTTTTAGGCCCTCTTCTTTTGAGCCGCTCGCTTGTTTTTTGCTTTTCGGAAGGCAGATTCCTTGAGGTGAGGCACTTGCATCGACGACTCCCAATGAAGCTGTTGGCAAAGTGGTGACTGGTTGTGAAGATAGCTGTACGTCATGAGATATGACTCCTTGGGAAATCAAATGCTCCATTGACATGGCCCCGGCTTAAAGGTAGTTCATCCAACAAGGAAACAGGACGTGTCTGTGTAATATATATATATAGTTATGGAGAAAGAGCCCCTTCACAATTCATACCATCTACTATACACGGGGGTATTTCAGGTCCATTGACAGGGGGCATTTGACATGTTCCTAGGGTGACCGTCCAAACACGTCAACATCCAACCGCCAAGCTTGAACCAAACCGTGTCGACAGAGGCATGGCTGGCAAAGGGGTTGCGGAGGCGGCCATCTTGGTTCACCCAAGAATGCCGGCTCAATCACGACCAACTGGGTGTGGCTCAAAATTAAATAGGAGGGGGTACGCAGGTTCTGGTCCATGTTTCCACTTACCAAGTTCCATTTTGGTGCCGTACAAAGGCGGCACGAAAAATTATGAACCATTAGTCTAAGGACTGCCACTGTTGAGCAGGGTCGTAACCTTTGGCAGCTTCTGCGTTTGTGGGTGTTTCGCAGCTGGGAATGCCCTGCTATTGGCTGGTCATGAGCAGAACCATCGTCAAGGTGTCACTGGTTTGTCGCGAAGTTCAGAAGAAAGACAGCCCCAAAGCAGGGGATGGTATTCTCCCCTTTACATTGTGCACAGAGCAATGGAGACTCAGAGCACAGTTGCCCGGTAGCTCAAAGGTCCGCGGGGGCACAAAGAGCGATTGCCAGTCTAAGGAATATGCGACCACATGCTTGACCCACACATCTCAGAGTGTTATGCAGCAAATGTGTATCTCCCAGCAAAAACGACCAGCGACGTTTCTGATTAAAGGTAAAAAATGTACACCACACCATGTGGGGCGTTGTCAAGCACCGGGTCGCCTTACTCGGGACTTCTGGTGCGTGTCCTTTTGCGCTGCCTGAGAAATGGGGAATGGACTGTTGACAAGGGGAAGGCCCCAAGCTCATTTCTTCGCCCACGTTTTCTGAGGCTCAGGTGGACATGCGAAACGCATGGACACACCCCTGAGAGCGAAAGAGGGGGAGAGAGAGAGAGAGAGAGAGAGAGAGAGAGAGAGAGAGAGAGAGAAGCGGTGATGGGCCCAGCTGCCCAAATATGGTGGTGTTTTACTTTTTTCACATAGGTTTTTTGTGGAAAAGGCAGCGGAAACCCAATCATTTTGGGGTCCCTCTGTTTTTTGAGACACCCCCATACGGATCTCTGGACCCAACAGCTCGCTTATCCTGCAGTCCAATGTGAGCCGGGAGATGGTTTTGCATGCATCCCACAAAGACTAGATTGAAGTATCTGCTGTATTCTGGTCACTTGCACATTCTCTCTTGATTCTCTACAGCTGGCTTTTGACCTGCAATGGGTATGATGCCAGTGAGTGAGCCAGCAAGAGTTGTTCAAAAAATCAGAATTGTTCCTGGTCAACTTCCAAAAGGGCAGTCAGACCGCAATTGAACCGAACACCACGGCCGGCTCCAGCCTGCGCCAGACGGCGTCCGGAACTTGAGCTGGTGGTCTCCTGAGTGGCAAAAACATGAAGGGGACCCACCAAATTGCAGGGGACCCACCGGTTGACTTTTTGTTCTATGAGAATGTCTTGTGTTTGCCCAGATTTGCCCTCCGCATGCTGCCAAGCGAAATGCCTTACTGTGGCCAACTGGTTTTGTTTTGGGTGCTGCTCAAGTAGAATACAACACCTCTCTAAACAGCGACCCCATGTGACCCCATATGTGTATGTACATGTATAGATATGTTCTCAGAATGAAGCAAACATCCCCAAATTTTCTGCTTGGTTGTTTCCGTTGAAACCCATGCCAACACCAAGGCACTATATGGTAGATCTCACTGCACCCATGGCCAATGGAAGGTTGACCAAATGACAGGACTTTCACGAAGCGGTACCAAAACAAATATGAAACACGACTCCAAAAGGTCCCGATAAGATTTGACACGGGTTCCCACACCGAGCATTGCTGTTTGTCGGCAACTTTGAATCATTTGAGTGACCCTGTTCTAACAAATGGGTTCCTTTTGGATGTAACAGAACCTGGTTAGAACTCACTCGTCAGGGATCGATCCCTCCCCGTTGAGTCGAAACTCCTCAAAATGGTCTGCCTCGTTGCAACGCGCCAAAAGGGGGTTTGATAGTTTTGATACACTGACATCAGATTGTCTTACAACACAACCCGTGACTATCGCGAGGCCTTTACTTTGAAGAACAATGTCTTCAGGCAATGATTTCAAGGGGATGATGTTCTGCCACTCTCACCAGACGCTGTCAAAACATGGGGACCCTTGACGTTAACTTTGAAACGGACCACAAAGAGAACCCTGAAAAAGGCACACTCATGGTCGGCCAATATTCAACCACCTTCTCTGGGATATAGGGTTTTCTATTGTTTTCCGGATTTGGTGCAACAAAATCGCCAAGTGGAATTGTCCAAGACTTTTCAATCCCAAGATCGGGCTTTGCTCTCCGTGGCGGGGTGTCCTTTTCACCAATCCCCTTGGACCTTTGCCAACTCAAACTCTGGATTTGTTGTTGAGATCTGAATTGGGTGTACAACCACTTGTTGCGTGCCACTATATGAAAGGCCTGTGTGTAGCTTTTAGGGGACCCCCCAAAATGGTGGCTGTCCTTTGAACCTAAACATGGGACCGTTTCTTCGGGTGGTTTGAGGTGAAGGTACCCAAAAACAAGGCCCCAGCCAGGTGCCAAGGGGCCAAAGGCGAGCTCCATGACTATCTCGGTGCCCTGCCCAACCGACACCTGTCGGATGGAAAGGTAACACATTTCCGTCCGTCCATCTCCTGTAAAGGGGACCCCCGGGTATAGTCATCTCCTTTACCCATATAAACAAAGGCGGCATCTTTCGCCGATTTATGAACGATCTTTGACCCGCAAAAAAGACACCATTCCCTCATCCGAAGGCTTTTTGTCCCAGGTCCTTGTCTCGCTTTGCCGGTCTTAGGGCGGCCTTTGGGCAGGTTCTGGACAGGTGCCGAGAGACAGGGTGGACGAGTTGCTTCTGGGCTTCAGCGCATCTTTCGGTTTGTTTGCCTGTGGTAACAAAGCACATGAGCATGATTTACCAAGTCGAGGCACCTCCAAAATTCACGCCCATCCCCCCCCCCCCCCACCCCGCCGGACCTCCACATGAGAAGGAACGCAAAGCCAAACCCTTCCAACTTTCCAAGCCCCAAGGGCTGCTTTATTCTTCCCATGTGGATACAAAACTTGAATTTGGGACGTGGGAGCAAGCAGTTGGGGTTCTCCGGTTCCGGTCGATCATCTTTTCTTGGTCGAATTGCAACCAACCCAGGATCCAAATGTTTGCTACTGCCATGTCAGGCAAGGGCAAAGATGTAAGACGGTACAACAGACTAAACGTCTAATCTACACTGGGGTTGGGTACTTGAAAGTCCAAAACTTAGTCATGAGGACGGAAGTTGCATGGCTACCCCTCATTTCTTGAGTGGATTGGCCAAAAAGAGTCTAAACTTTTTGCTTCCCACTAAAATAGTTTTCTCAAACAGCTCGGGGAGAATGGGGTTATTGTGTATTTGAAAAACACCAAACTTAGCCATGAGTACAGAAGTAAACTAGTGTGTACCTCTATATTTTGATATACTGGAACCCAACATAGCACCTTTGTAAATGGAACCGAAGACTAAAACCTGCGCAACCCTGGCTCTTTAGGTTTCAGCCACACCCAAATGTACTAGGTCCTCCAGATTTGAGACGTTAGAAGGGTACCAACTTCTTTCTGTGGTCTATTTAGTAGGGGAACCCTCCCAAAAGAAAGGTAAAAGGGCACTACTGGGGGACCTAGTATATTATATAATATATATATATATATACATATATGTATCTATTTATTGAGGGTTGTCCAATATTCCTTGCTCCAAAAATTGCCTTCCGCCTCGCCCTTCCGCGAACTTCCGCGATGCAGGTAAAACCATACGTTTTGGCACGTGTCTGAACAAGTAAGTTTCCGTAAAGAAAAAGCAAAGCAAGCCAAGAGGAATAGCTAGTGCAGAAAGCAACAAGTAGACTAGGAATGGAGCGAGGACGGGACGAAGAGCAGACTGCGCAAAAGGAGGAAGAAGGACAAGCAAATGTAGGAAGCGGAGCAGCAGAACACCGGAGAAAGAAAAGGAGGAAGGAAAGCGGCAACAAGCGACAAGCTACGCTGCATAAAAAAACTGGCCACCCCCCGCGCGCGGCGACAGCCACAGTTCCGGGGGCTTCGTCTTGGAATCGTTTTGGGTATCGTTTTGGGCGCCAGCACGCTGCTACAACTGCGGCGTCCCCGGGCAAAAAAGACACCAGCGACATTTCACGCTAAAAGACATGACAGGTGGGCCAGCCCCGGCGCAAGGCAACAGCTGCAATCGTATGGGTTTCGTTTTGGCATCGTTTTGGGCATCGTTTTGAGCGCTGGCACGCCGCGACAACTGTGGCGCCTGCGCGCGCAAGCAGAAAGCCTGAGCAATAGGAGCGGAGCTTGGGGAAGGGGAGCGGAAGCAGCAAGAGCAACGGACGCACTCGACATTTCATGCTGAAAGGAACGACGGGTGGCCGTGCCACGGGATATCGTTTCGGAATCGCGCAGGTATCGTTCGGGGTATCGTTCTCAGCTCAGTACTATTCAACGCATGAAGTACACCTTGACTTTGACAGCCCAGCTAAAACATCGCAGCTTTCAACTAGCAGAGTAATTACGAGCCGCCCCAGCTCAAGCAGCACAACTTTTCAGCACTCGTGTAAAACACGAGTAGGGCTTCATCCCATGATAACACATAACCTTCCGCGAAACTTCCGCTCGCCCTTCCGCGGTCTTCCGCGACCACAGCGCCGTAACACCGAATATGCTTTCGTATTCAGGCCTTACAAAAAAGCCACAGGGGGGTTTGGTGAATATACATATATATATATATATATATACACACACGCATTTTTATCCTCATCATTTTACCCAACGTTGACCCAGTTTTGCGGTGGGCCTCCGCGTGCGTCGGCAGCTCTGCGGCCGCTTGGCCCCAGCAGGTGGCGCTGTGGCGGCCGTCCAACGCCGTGGGCGCATTGGTCAAGACCACGGACGGGTCCTGAGCGCGGGGAGATGGGTTATAGAAAATGAACAACTGGGAAGTGAATGGAAGGAAGAAATGATGGAGGTGGGAAGTGGGAAGTGGGAAGTGGAAATGATGAGTGAGTGGAAAATGGCAAGTGGGAAGTTGGAAAGTGAATGGAAGGAAGGAATGACGCAAGAAATGGAAGCAAAGTGGGAAGTGAATGAAATAGTGATGAGAGTGGAAAATGCAAAAAAAAATGGGAAGTGGGAGCGGGGGAAGAAAGAAATGATGGAGTAGGTCGTTACCTGTCTCTGATTCCGTGTGTGCCTCTAGATTGAAGCTCTAGTGGTATGCTCTGGCTACTACATTGTACCGATTTTGGTAGCTGCCTGGAATGCCTGCGTCAAGCCGCATCTTGTGCGCAAGTTTGGCACCTTCACGTTCTATACTTAGAAGCGCGTGCAATAGAGCAACACGGCGGTTTGCAGCTTGTTGGATGTCTTGTCGGCATGGTTCCGAAGGACAACTTTGTGTTCAATAAAGGGCTTCGCCCGAGGGAAGACGTGCGCGCACGGGATACTCCACATGCTGGATCCGCAATGGAAAGGCCATGCGCAGAGCGGTGTCTCAGTCACGGAGGCGTTCTGTTGTAACCCCGCGTGGCTGTTCCCAAAACGCATCCCAAACCAACAGCGGACCTGGAACTTTGTACTGTTTTTTGGTTGAGGCTCAGCACCCTTTTGAGGTGCTAAAGACTTTACAGGGAAACCGAAAGGACACTCAAGCCTATGTTTGTAGATCCCCCTTCCATTTTGAGACACACCCCATTGAGCGTCCATCACAGAAAGTTGGGATGGCAGGTGGGCACCTCTAAATCAACTTAGCTGCATAATGATGCTGGTATTTGCTTTCATGCCGAACGGCCATAAATCTCAGTTTACTGCGCAGAACTCCTGATACAATCATCTTGTGTGCCCTCCATTTTTTTCGTGTGGTAATCACATGTAATCATACATATCCGTTCGGAAAGATCCCAAAAGCTTTAACACACACACACACACACACACACACACTTCTTGTATGACTTGATATACCTGAAACTATAGCTCATGCATTGCGTTTCCTTTGTTGTGGGATCTGAAGCGTTCCTCGCTCTGCAGGTTAACCTCAAATCAACTATCGCTCACCTGCACATGGACCTGGAAACAAATACTAACCGTTGGAAGCCTCGTATAAATATTGTATTTGTATATATATATATAACTTGGTTGAGAATAAACCAATCAGGGCAACCATAAAAACAAGTCGGCTTTGCACTGAGACCAAGGCCGAAAAATGCCAAGCCAACGATGCCCGGAAATTTCTCATTGGCCGAGGCTCGGTCTCGCTGAGCTGAGCTTCAAACCACCTCGCATGGGCCCCTTCGGTCTAAAAGCCAACGCGCCCCTTGGAAAATTGCCGGGATGAGTCCTGACCAAATCTACTCGGGCTCCTTGAAAAGGGATCCTTGTAAAGCTCTCCTAAAGGGTCTTCGACTTGACACTCAACACTCCGAAGCGGCACACCGCGCGGTGTTGACTCTTTTGCGAAGCCACCAGTGACACTCAGTGGGAAACCTACCAGCTGGATGGGATAAAAAACACTTTCATGCTTTACCATCCTTGCTAGCGGATGACGTCGAACTCTGGCACTTAACGACTCAAATCCTGGAAAAATCCATCTCCCCGGTCTCCGTCACCTCAGCTTTTGCATCCGATTGAGAAGATGTCTCGATGTTGATCCAGGTTTAGTGATGCTCAAAATGTCCAGGGAGGTCTCAACTTAGGGAAAACGACCACCAGGCCCACGTCTGGGAAAACACGGCATAACAGCCTGTCATTTAGCACCGCTCCAGGGTCCTCGATTGATCCAGGAGACCGGCTTTTAACACCCAGCACCCTGTTTTTCCATCCCGCCTGTGTTTTCAACCACCAGGCCAACCAAAACAGGCTCGGAAAAAAGGGACGGGGCCCCAACATGCGGCGCCCTCGGTTCCCCCCCTGAAACCCCTGCTCACTGGCTCAGGCATCGGCCAAACCACCATATTGGCCATGCCCTCCGCTTTGCCGGGGAAAGTGTAGCTGGCTTTGGTGGGGATGGCATCCACGTCCGCCTGAAAGCATGCTCCGACCCATGTGCATTGCTTACACAACTTCCAAAACCTGAAACAAGAACTGGATCCGCAAGTAAAGAACCATCATCATGGTGAATTTGCTAACGCGAGCTCGCCATTAAAAAGGCAGACATCATGAGCGGTTGGCTCTACCAACATGAGGTGTCCAAAAACCCGAACTACTACAAATCCAATGAGGCCAGGCAGCGAACCTGGCAATATGAGTTTTGGGTCAAAATCCAAATCGTACCCCCAGTGAACATCCCAATCCCGACTAAAATAGGTTCTAAAATGGGTGGTGAATTCACGTACCAACCAACAATGGGTATCATTGGTTTTGACAACCACGGCCATATGAGCTTTCGGTGCTCAAGGCACTGGCTCCCGGCCAGTGGGATAGCATTGCTTCACTTCCCCGCCGGCCAAGGGCTGCCCGGGGGTCTCAATACTTGGCACAGGTCGGGACCTCCACTCGGCACCCTTGCTCGGTTGCTTTCTGCCCCCCTGCTAAAAGCTTAACTTTTAGTGGTTTAATACGGAAAACCCACTAGTTGGCAAAGGTTAAAGTCCTAACATCCCTTGGCAAAATGCACCAAAGCTTCCAGAACCATCCAAAGAGCGTCCAAAATCCGCCTTCCCCAGCTCCAGGCTGAAGAGCTCAATGGGCTCGGTGAGGATCTGGAAGTCTCCTCGAGGGCGCTGGGGGTTGGGAAGGGAGGGGGGGAACCTCTGGCCTTGGCAGCGGAAGTTGGGGTGGAACCTAGAGATTTTTTTGGAGTGTTCAACTGGGACGTCTCTTCGAACTCGAACTCGGCTTTGCAGAAGGTGTTCGCCTGGGTGTCAAGATGTGCCAAGGAGTCACTGTTCATATGGTACCAGTGCTGTTCCATGGGAGGAAACCCGGCCGGGTGTTGCCCTTTTTGGCTGTTCGACTCCCATGCGCTGGACTACTGTGTGTGTGTGTGACTGCGTTTCGAGGTAGACATGATTTTGCCAAGGATGGCAAGAAGGACAACCCCAGAACCCGTCACAGAACCCTGGTGGACCTCATCTGCAAAGGACAATCCACAGCCAATGGCCGCACATGAGCCCAGGCCAATTCAGCAATACTGTTACCTGGAACGGGGACGAGACAATGAGAGGAGAGCTCCCTGTTTTTTGTTGAAAACTTTGTAACTTCCCCCATCCTCCGCAAAAATCCAAAAATAAAGACGTTCTGAAGTGTTAGCCACTGACATGGGTAATTACCCTTGTTGTAAATCGATCGACTCAAAAAAAAAAAACAAAAACGCGGCACTTATCCCAAAACAGGCCAGCGCAACTGGTGTAGGGAGGATTGAGGGCGGGACGTTCTTTCCTTACAAATATAAGTACTGTACTTGGTAGTTGTTCAGTCACCCGAGATCTCCAGACCGAAGCAAAGCTGAAAAATAGCTTTCCCCAAACAGGTTGCGGGAGGCTTGTGTTGGGGTGCCACCGCACGACAGAAACTTTTTGTGTTGGACTGAGCTTGCGGGCGGAGATGGGCCAAACAGTCCCTGCTTTTTTGTCTCTCTGAAGGGGGCGGCTTGATCTTGACAACGATAACCGCTCTCTCTGCGCCCCTCTTCTCTGACACTCCTCTCCTTGTTTATGCTGTTGTGAGCAACGCGTATACCCGTGATCACTTCCGTTTGAAGGCTTCCGTTTGCTAGTTGCTGAGTGGTGCCCAATTAATCTTGGAACCGACAGCGGCAATATTGGGCAACTATATTTAATATACTAACAGCAATATCAATGGTATTTTCACATATACATGTTTCAAACAAATCTGATAATTTATATTGTAAATGTTGTTGATGTTGTTGACATAATTATCATCGTGAAACTCAGGTTTCAAATAATAAGAATGAAGTGAATAGTTAGTTTATTGGATAGTCTATATCAAAAAACACATGAATCTAGAAAGAAATGAGTTTGCAACACATTGTAACAAAGCAGTATTTATTGAATTGAGTATCACGTGAAGCCCCATATAATGGTAAATATCACATTTTTCATCGTGAATATGTAAAGGACTCCCGAATAATTTCACAAGAACAGCCGTCTACACCCATTTGCCACCGAAAGGGGGTGCACAGAAACTGACCAGTTTTCTCTCCTCCCGTGAACAAGCCGGTCCTTCCCCTTTGTCCAAATCCACACCCAGCCAGAGCGCGTCGCTGGTGCGATCCACAGGCCAGAAGGGCCAAAACGCGTCCATGTTGACACCACCGATGTCTGGAAGGCGGACCTTGGTATGTCAACATAGGACCCCACCCAAAGAAAGAGACAATGGGCGGTTCTCCTTTTAGATTCCCTTTGAGCCAGCCTTAAGAAACGTAGCACCAAAAAAAGAGCATCTCAGTCGGATTCTCAAGACAAATCATGGATGTCAAGGTCATGCCCTCTTTGTAGACCCGAGGCCCTATGACATTATGAAGAACACGACCTTTTTCAAAGCCCTTCCAACCCAACTTGTTTGATCCCCAAAATCGTCGGGACCCTAGGGGTGGCAAGAGGACCGCTGGGCAAAAGGCCCATCTCCACATGTGCAAAGCTGAACGCAACCTGATGCACCAACAGCGCATCAACTGTTGCCCATAGGATAAGCTTCAAACACAAACTGATCCCCCGTCCGATCTGCTTCAAACGCAAACTTATCCCCTGTCCGATCTCATCCCTCACTATAAAGCCTATAGGCTGAAATTGTCGGTCAACGTGTTGGGCATGCTAGACAAAGCAACTTTACACCTCTCTGAACAGGAGAACCTAGAGTGTTGCCACCAAATGAAATGGGAACCCAAATGGGTATGGGTCAAAAAAGTCAAACCCCTAGCAGACCACATGTTTGAGCCCTTATTTCCATGTACCAGGGCAAGCCATTTTGCGGTTGCCCTATTTGTGCCCCACAAAAAAAATCCGGCCGCAAAGGAGACGCTACCCAAATCAAAACGGAGACCCCCTCAAGCGCTTCACTTGGAGTCTCCGGGCTCCTTCTGGGGCCTGGGGCCTTTCGCCGGGAAAAGTCTTGGCCCCGGCGGAAAAATCCTTGGGCCATCTGGTTCCAATACGCTGAAACTAGGATGGTCCTTTTTTTTTCCAATTTATGTTGAGCTAAACAAAGTTTCGGAGGACACTTGAAGCCATGAATACCGAAACTATGACTCTCCAACCTGATTTTATCTTGAGGCCCCAAAACACAAAGTTTTGGAGGGACAGTTCAAGGAGGTCCCAAGGAAATCTCAATTCGTCAAGTCCTCGTTAGCCTCCCCGACGCGGTTTAGAAGCTTCCTCCGGAAGCCCCTAGACAAAAGAAGAGTCCTTCTCCCAAAAGGAGATAGTACGTGTGGTTGAGATTTAGTCCTAAATTTCAATCGACCATGGACACTATTGTAAAGTACTTATATGTCTCATGACCCAAAAATCGCTCCATTTCAGCTGGCAAGACCTTGACATCTAGCAGTTGACCCCTCAGGACTTGACAGTGAATCAGGGCATCCCCGTGCCACAAGCTCATGAAAGGTGGGCACCTCACGTAGAAACCTCTCAACCCGTGAATTCAAGCAATTCACCCAACATTTTGGTAGAGGACATCCAAAAGAGTCACGATCAAAAGATATGTGGCACTAAATGAGTCTACCTAAAGAGCGGCGCAGTTGTTGGGCGACTGAACCCGGTAACCTTTATCTGGGGGCTTGATGGTGCTCAGGAAAGGAGTCGTCCCAGGTCGACAAAAAACGCGAAGGCGACTTTGCACCCTGGCCTCTCCGTTGCTTGCAACCATCCCCTTCACAAACCAAATCGGAAGTCTCTTTTTGTTGTTTCCCTGAGTTGGAATTCCGTCGCATTGAATGGAACCCGCAAAACCCGAAAAAAACGCCCCGACGTCTCGCGCGACTTTTTACCCCGGCCTCGCAAAGCACCGCCTTTAGGCGCAGCACTGCAGGGATCACCTGGCTCGTTTGAGGCTGCTGTTGGGCGTGACCGAAAGGAAAACCAGAAAGAAACATCACCATGTTGCGGGCCCCCGAAAAAAGAAAAAAAAGAAGAACACAAAAGAAGAAGAAGAAACAATGGGGAAAAAAGACCCCCCCCAATTTGGCTTTGGCAAACGCCCCATACTTGTCTTGAAAGGAAAGGGAGGGGCCAGTCAATTCGCGTGTCGCCTTATGTCGCGTGTAGGTGGCCTTCCATACAAGGTATGTCGGCACATTAAGTCAGATGGGCCAGATATGATTGAATATCAATTGCGAGCGTTCGTGTCCCGAATCAAACAATTTGCTTCTTAAGCATCTTTCGCGGAGCTTTCGCGCCAGGCTCTTCTTCAACCACTTTCCCCGCAAGCTTTCGGGGTTCGAGCCCTGCGTTTGAGCTTTCGCAAGGGTCCGGCTTTCCTTTTGCCCTTGAAAACCAGGTTGAAAAAGTGAACCAAGACCGAAACCCATGTCGGAGAGTCCCCATGAGACTCTTTCCACTAGAGTGGACCGAGCCATCCGCCTTGGCATCTGCTTTGCAGAGCCGACGCTTTGAGCTCTCCGTGAGCAGGATGAGGTTCCTGGGGTTGCAAACAGAGGGGCCAATTTGTTTGGCCCGTGACACATTCATTTCAGGGGACCCAAGTTCCCTCACCGATTTTCCTTGGGGTTCCAACAAGGACAACAAGATGCAACATGGAACAGCACATATGCTTCACGAGCAGAGAGCTCCGTGTGTTGTGAATGGCTTGGGGATGGCAAGGGGGAAGAATGGCTGAGTAGGTGGGAAAAGAACATGGCTGTGCGTCAGACATAGTTGGATCCTTTTGGGGATGATCGTTTCATGGGAGACCTTACGTGAAACTACTCACTTGCAGATGTCCCTATGCTTTTGATATATTCCCAAAGCACATAGTTCGATGGAGTGCACTTCCGAACCCTAAAGCTCAAGTACCTCAAGTACCTCAGGAGGTACTTTTACCCCTTGACTCATTTTTCATTTCCATGAGACCGCATCATTAGAAGTACTTTGACTCAAACTGCGATGGCCCATTCAGAAATTGCAAATGTTAGCAGTACCTTTGCAGTTTGCTTGGTCCTTGCCTTGGTTTCCATCCCTTCCGCGCACCAACACCAGAGCCAAGCACCTAAGGAGGACGGACAGGCCCCTTCAGCTTTTCATCCTGATCTTTTGCATAGGTGGTACTGCTCTGACCGTTTTGTGAGAGCACGGACTTTGTCGCTTTATGGGCCTGTCTTTTGCGGGGTAACCTTTTTGGGTGTGTTTTGGGGAAAACCAACAAGATCTTGGGGGTCTCCTATTTTCAATCGGACCCAAATTGAATGTGTCAAGGGTGCTTTCAAGAGCGATATGAAACCCCCATGCAGTGAGTTTCGCCTTGCAACATCCTAAAAGGGTACGTTACAAACAATGCCCATAGTCACTTTTGCTCGCTTCAAATCTCGCATTTACTCACATTCTCGTTTACACCACCAAACATAGTTTCCATTTAATACAGCCCCCCCTTAAAAAAAGAGTCACAAACAGCACAAAAACAAAGTTGACCGCAGATCCAAATCAGGGCCCCAACAAAATGGGCGGTGTCCTTTTCGCTACCATGAATGAAAGCCAACCAAACGGAGGAATTGGATTGTTGTTCAAGGGGAAACCAAAGAAAGACCCACCATTTTGGGGGGTCCAGCTTTGAAAAAGAAACACACAACTCCTAGGGCCAATGGTCATGGATCCTTACCTGGTGGATGACCATCCCAACCTTAACCCCAAAGGAATTGGTCTCTGGATGGCAGATACTGTGGATGGACGAATTCCTGCACCACATTGAAATCACGGGAAACCATGGTTTGTTGGCGTCAGGGGAATCACTCCAGGGTTTCTTCGGCGGTGCCTAAGAGGATTTCGTCCATCCACAGCTAGGTCCTCCAGTTTTGGAGCTTAGAAGAAGTTGGTACCTGCTTTTCTTTTGGTTTTCTTCTGTGGTCTGTTTTAGTAGCGGAACCCTCCCAACCAAAAAAGAAACGGTAAAAAAGGGCACCTAGCTGGGGGACCTAGGCATGGAGACCCCACACCGACCAGCTGAGGCTCTCCCCGAGCCCAGAGGCATCCATCAACTCGGTGACCAGCAGATCGAAGCGCTCCGCAAGGGCCATCTCTTTGACGCCCCTACGCGGAGATTTCTAACCACCGTGGGGGAAAAGGAAAAAAAAGAAAGGCGTGTCTTGGCGCGTTTTTGTTGGTTCTGCTTTCTTGTAATAGCTTGTTTGCTTCGTTTCGTTTTGCTTTGTTTTATTATTATTTCTTGGGGAGGGGGGGGGGGGGGGGCGGGGAGTGCTCAGGGGTTGAAGTTCTTGGTTTTGGACAAGTTAAGGAAACTAACCATGCGGGGGAAGGGGCTTTGTTCAGGGACCCTTACCTTAAAACAGCTTTGAAGCTAGCGGGTCTTTCTTCGAGGTGAAAAATAATTTGAAACGGACCGCGCTGCGGCCTTTTGAGCCTCCTTTGGGTGGGCTAAATTTTCCAAGGTAGTTCCAAAAGAAATCACCCCGGCAACGACACTTCAACCCTGCTTTCTCGGAATATATGAATCTCCTGCCCCCCCCCCGGAGGAAAAAAAACAAGCATGAGAAAGCAACAGAAAAAGAACCATGCGCCTTACATCTGTGCACCAAATCTCCAGCGGCACATCCTTTGGCACGGCGTTCTTCACCCGGTTCGCCGCAATGACCTGCTGAGAAGCGCGGGCGATCTGTGACACGTACTCCACGCCTCGGCAAGTCCCGCAGGATGCATGAGTCCCCCCACTCCAAACACCCGCTTTTTGGGTATGATGTCAACCCCCGACAAACAAATGTGGTATTTTTTTGCCATGAAAAGCCAGGTTGTTTTCTTCAACATACCCAACAAAACAAGGGTTTTTCGAGGAGGTTGCAGTCCTGTTATGTATTTTGGTTGTGCCACTTGTTCACACAAATGAAGTGTTGGGCCTCGTTCTGGAATGTGTGCACAGTCATTTGTTGGTTGCTTCACTGTTGCCACAAGTAACATATATATATATATATATGTACACTTGCCACTCGGATCTCTTTTTTTTTTTGCGGGGGGGCACCACATCGCCCTCATTCACAAACCTGAAACAAGAGAATCCCGAAGTATGGGGCCATGAGCTCGAGACAGGCAAGCTTTGGCTTTTGAATGTCCATTAGTCACGCAAAACAAGAACCATAAACCATACCGCAAAGATTTGGACACCAATGGCCACCCTTTTCGAGGGAACTTGAACAGAAAGGGCTTTTGCGCACCTTCCTTCGGGTGTGGGGAAATGCTTCGCCTGAAAAGTAGGGACAGCTGGGCTTTCGTTAGAGCCTTGAGGTGTTGCATGATGATTTTCCCTAGAGGTTGACTTGCTCTGGAATCCTTGGGGTGGATGACTTCTAACTCAGAAACCTAAGGAATCCCCCTGCGAAACTTCGCGTTGCCATGGGTTCAATGGCTCCTGCATTCCTCTTTCTGAGTTGGGCGGACCTCAACTCGGGTTGCCTTGGGAAATCAATTCAACCTGGGTTAAAGTCTAGCTTCAATTGCCTTTTTGGACCTTGGGGATTTTTATTTGCTCAGTTCCGAAGGTCTCAGTTTTCAGGCTTGGCTTGCAAGATTTCAAGCGCCGTATCCTAATCTTGGGGTCCAAATGGAGATTTCGACCAGGGCCGCGCACCCTTTTGTGGCTTTTCTCGGCCCATGGAAATCTCTGCCCCTTTGGCTTCCCAGAGCCACAGAAAAGGGTCCTCCAACAAAAAGGCGCCCTTGCGCATTTCAATTTTCAGGGTTACTTCTTCGTGGATCCGGAACCAGCGAGGGAGATCTGAATTCCGGCCCTTCAAGGTGTCCCCGAGCTGCACTCTTCAGTCGCCCAGTAGCGGACCCAGGAACCAAAGGTTCACCGAAAATCGGGCCACGAAACTCGGCCAACGAAGGGAAAAGCAACAGGTCAGGCCGATTCGCTTTGGGCAACTGAGATGAGGTTGAACCCGTTTTCTGGATCACGTAGCTCCGGGCTCAAGCCCAACAGACCCCATGCGACTGAAGGAACCGCAAATTTCGTCGTGTATGAGCAGCAGATCACTCCCCAGGTCGGGTAACTACAACGTCTTCTTTTCGTGTTTTGTGCAACTTACCTCGCTAAACACAGGCCACAAGCAAAACGCAAACCAAGGTGAAAACAGTTCGCACATAGACAAACATTGACAGCGATTGCCGGGGCCCGGGTTCAAAAAAGGGCCCTGGACTTGTCAAAATCAACTGCCCGACACGGATGTTGGAGGAAGACGGAGCAGGCAAAGCCAAGCAAAGCCAAGCAAAGGCTTGCGCTGCTTTTCTTCCCCAGCCCCCGGATTCCATGCGCGACGAAACGAGAAACTCCGCTGCTCATGGCGGCGCGGACATTAGCCCCTGCTCGCCGCACGCCTCAACATCCGCCTAATGTCTTCGTGACCCTGGCGGGCGGCCAATTGCATGGCCGTGGCTCCGTAACTATCGGCCCTGGACGTGTCAGCTCCAGACTTCTTCGTGGCCGTTTGCGGCAGCACGGTGCAAAGCTGTTGATCCGCCGCTATTGACCGTGTTCGTGTCAGCGCCGGCTTCCACCAACCAGCAAACGATGTCTTTGTGTCCACCCATGGCGGCAAAGTGCACGGCCGTTGCTCCACGATTATTGGGCTTGTTCGTGTCAGCGCCAGCTTCCACCAAGCAGCACACGATGTCCTCGTGGCCGAGTGCTGCTGCACGGTGCATGGCCGTTGCTCCACGATTGTTGGCCTTGTCCTTGTCGGCACCAGCTTCCACCAAGCAGCGCACGATGTCCTTGTGCCCACCCATGGCAGCAAAGTGCATGGCCGTTGCTCTGGCATCATTGGCCTTGTCAATGTCAGCGCCAGCCTCCACCAAGCAGCGCACGATGTCCTTGTGCCCACCCATGGCAGCAAAGTGCATGGCCGTTGCTCCGGCATCATCGGCCTTGTCCATGTCAGCGCCAGCCTCCACCAAGCAGCACACGATGTCTTGCTTCCCACATTTGGCGGCAACACCCATTGGTGTTTCTCCAAGAACATTGGACTTGTCCATGTCAGCATGAGACTCCACCAAGCAGCGCACGATGCTTTTGTTGCCAAATTGCGCGGCAACATGCATGGGTGTTTCTCCGAAAACATCAGCTTTGTTTGTGTCAGCGCCAGCTTCCACCAAGCAGCGCACGATGCGTTCATGGCCATCTGCGGCAGCCCAATGCAAAGCTGCCCACGAGTCGGCCTTGTCCTGGTCAGAGCCAGCTACCAAGCGGCGCACATCATCTGTCCTGCCAAGTTCGTGTGCGAGTGCGAGATGCAAGGCTGTTTTTGTGTGTAGCCGGAAGAAGCGGCTGGGTGCAGTGTCTGGGTCAATGGGCCTCTCCAAAAGGCTCACCACCTCCACCGTTTGACCATCGCGCGCTGCTTGTGGCAACTCATAGCCACCACTGCTGTAAGCTTGAACCACCACCACCAGCTCTGCATCCAGCCATGGGCTCTCCGCTCCCAGCACCTGATCCCTGCAGCTCAACACCAGCCGCCGGAAATTCCTGATCCGCATCCGTCCTGCCACATGGCGACGCAGGGCATCCACGAAGCTGCCGCTTCGCAGGTGCTCCTCCCACCACGCCGCGAACTCTGCTTCCGTCAGCACGTCCTCGCCAGTCAGATTGCGCACACGCCCCATGGCAATGCCCGACGAAAATGACGAGGGAGCGCAGCCGCGCTTCGGGGAACTAAGCCACCGGCACAGTCCGCTGGGCACCTGTCAACCTCGACATCAAACAGAGGCGTTAAATGTTCATGCTGCAACATACCCGGTACCAATTTGGAGTCGCGTGCGGCTCATTCCCCATCTGCCTTTCAAAGGAATGAGAACACTTTGATCTTCCACATATGTCCAGCAGTCATAGACTAATCACAGATTCCCCTTAAAGCCAACGATGGAAAATGCAACGTACCCTTAAGCAAATGTAAGCTTTGGCTGATTTTGTTGAAACCAAGCGGACGAAGCAAGAAGAAAACTGCTTGAACAGGGTACATAGCCAAAAAGGCAACCTGGTCCCATCGCCAAGGTCGAGCGGAGGTTCCGCTATTGAAAGACAGACCACCTGGAACTTGAAACTACCCACAAGTTTTGCGCCTGTCGACTCGAATTTCCCGACTTGAAACCAAAGGACAACTTGAAATCCGACCAGAGCCAATTTCTGTGGGACCCGGAGATAAACAGACAATCCTTTGGGACAGGAAGGTTCCCTACATTGCGCAACAAGTGGTTGAAACTATGGCTCTCGCCTCACAATCTTCCAGATTGAAAAGACAGAGAAAGGGCACAACCCCTGTGGCACCTCGACACACACACACATATGTATGTAACCGGGGATGGGTTCCAAACCAGTTTTAGCAGTCACGACAATCCCGCTGGGCCTGAACATACCCCTTGTTGATGCCAACATGGTTGATTCTATCGCGAAAGTTCCCTCAATTTCCCTTGGGCTACCCCAAGATCGACTTGGTGGATGTTCCCTGCTTTGACTACTCCAAAACAACCTCAGCCCCAAAAGGGAACCCCTGGGTCTAGGTCTGCCTTGGGCTCAAACGAACCGGAGCTTCCCGCATTCCCGCACACCGTTGGCCGAGGCGCCCAGCCCCTTGGTGGCCCCCGCCCGCAAAGCCATCAACGAGAGGATGCCTCAGCTCCGAGTGGCGACCCGCTGATTGGGAATGTCCGAAACGGAACTGGGCTTCATCTCCTGCTAAGTGTCCATGGTTTGGAAGAAAAAGAACAGAAAAACACCACATTGGGCGTGCTTTTTCCAAGCTTGGGAGATACATGGGACCCACAGCCAACTCGGGCATCTAAGTTCCCTTGCAACAATTGGGCAGGTCTGTTTGCTTGGGGAGATGAGGCTTTCGCGAAATGGTCCCCCAACGTGGTTGCTGTCCTTTTGGTTTCCCTTGAAATACCGCCTAAAGCTCAACTTGCAAATGTGGGCACTCAATTCCTGACCTTGGGACCCCAATGGTGTTCCAGGTACCCAAAAGGAAAGCCAACAGAGGTCCCCCATTTCAGACACCCAAATTGGTCTATGCGTCTGACAGTGACAAAGCCTCTTTGTCCCAAAAACAGAGATGTCCCTGGGGCGCCAATTTCTTGCCCCCCCCCCACACAAACTGACAGAGACAAAAGCCCTGAGCATAGTTCAATTTGTTGCTTGCCTTTAGTATTCCACCAAGTTGAATTTGGGATCTTCCATCCAAACAAAACCATGGCGCCATCTCCGCTACCCACATCCAGCACCGCGCACTGCTCGGAGGTTTCCTGCGGAAGTGATTTGGGTGAAGCGCACGCGTGGAAAGTGTAACACTGTGGGTTTGTCTCCTGGGGCCTCACCAATTGGATGAGGTTCTCTCCATTCGAACTTGATATTGACTCCAAAAAGGGGGGCAAAATCCTCTCCCCCCCCTTTTCCAGCTTCCTTGAAGGGAATCTCCCGGCCCAAGTCTTGGGCAAAGCCTTTGGCTCGGTCCCCTCAGGTCTGGGACCCAGTTTGACACATAATGCCGGGCGTTTCATAGGTGACTGTCGCTAGTGCCGTACAAACCGGACCATCGACCACATCAAGGAAAAACCGTTGGATCAAACGAACATGGTCTTTTGCTGGCCTAGGTCCTCCAGTAGAGAGGTTAGAAACAGGGTACCCGTTTTTCTGTAGTCTCTTGTAGCAGGGGAACCCTCCCAACCAAAAAAGAATCGGTAAAAGGGCACTACTGGGGGACGTAGTGGCAGTGATGCCTAATGACTACACATAAATTGGGCCTTTCGAGCATGAAGCCCAATACGTCTGGGACCGGTCAAGCAATAGGAGACACGGGTCGTGAGTCCTGGTATTTCCCGCCCAATCATTGCACCAGACCAGTCAAAGGACAACCCTTCAATGTCAACATGAAACAAAAATGCTTGATTCTTCCAAAGGGATCCCTGCAAGAAGCAGAATTCCTGTGGCAAGGGAAACCACAAATGATCCCTTGCAAGCTCACCATTGCCCTTTTGCGGCCCGTTTCAATCCAGAACCCTTGGGCCCTTCCCGGTTTCCCTAGAAATTCATCCGAGTCCGGCATCTGCCCAAGGGACTTGGGCTCGGTTTCCCTACAAAATCATCCAGGTCTGGGAGGGACGAAATCCGTCCGAAGGCACCTTGACTTTGGCGATCTCTACTTGCAGCGCGCGCTCGTAAAGCTGATGCCTGCGCAGAATCAAACGGATGCACTGCATGGGTCTGTGATTTTGTGAGGGCACCTTTTTCAGATTGGTTTGAAGGGGCTCCACATGGTGTCCCCAAGAGATAGGGGGGAAAAAGCACAACCAGAACTAGGACTGCTATGGCAGCCTTAAGGGTAGTTCAGAAGCAAAGGTGCTGGTTTAACAGTTTGATCACAAACTGCTCGTGAAAACATATCTAGTCAGGAGCCATGACAAGTTGTTTCACTGAGTGCTTCTCTTGCCTGCGAACAGTGCGAATGCTACATTGTAGATGGGGACACTTGCATCTTCTAGCTGCCCAACCACGTTTTTGTTGAAGGATAGGCAAACAAAAGCAAGGCGAATGAGACACCGCAGTTACCATTTCAACACATATTCTGCCTGACAAGTTACTACACTCCAGAATAACAATGGTCATTTTTAGAGCGAGCTTTTCTTGGAAACCCCCTTGGGTCCCGATGTTCAACTGTTGGGAGGTGCCAGAGCTGTTCTGCGATGGTTCCTGTGAAAATGGAAATGCTTGCGGAGGTCCAAGATAGTTGAGCGACCCAAGGCAAAGGAAAGTCCTCTTTGACCATTTGTCCCAGAACCCACCAGAATGCAGGGATCGCAAACCAACTCAGGGCCGGTTCTTCGACCAAACAACTTCAACAGCTACAATGTGTAGGCTTAGTACAATTCTCGTAGTTGGGTACGTTTTCTGCTTGGGAGACCCCCCAAACATGGTGGGTGTTGCTCCCTGGATTTCCCTTTTAAGCCATTTGGAGATGTTAAAATTCTAGTGCTACCTTCCATTTCCATTGTTTCCAGGGATCCTTATTTCTAGGAAACCTCCGGAAACCCAGGGAAACGGATCCGGTTTTCGACAAGAACGATGGTTGAAGAGAATGGTTGGAATCAGCCCCTAGAACTTTATGTACCCGCCTCATTGGCGTTCAAGGGCAATTCTCCTTCTGCATTCTCTGGAACCGCCATCCACTTGGGTGTTTCGAAAGAAGTTTTGGCGATACCCCACATGGGACCCACAGCCAACTACCCACGGCCATGGAATCTCAACCTATGGAAAAAGAAGCCGTGGCCTGGCGCCGTCCCGGAGCATCTCGAAATACCAGTCAGACAGTGACCTGGAAGCTGCCGGGGCCCGGTGGGGGCCGGGGGCAGTGGTGGTGGCGGTGGGGTGGGTGCTGAAAAAGGGTTCTGGCAAAATGAAAGATATTTGCCATCCCTACGCGGGTTCTTTTGGGGAATGACAAATATAAAACAGGCTTATGTAGCAATTTATATAGGCATCAAGGTCTTGAAGAAGGTGTACCTTTGTGGAAAATGAAGCGGATCATCACTTAGGGAAGTCCCTCTCGCTATTGACACGTCCAGGTGGAAGGTCAAACAGTTGGGACCATCGCCTCTAAAATGGAAGTGGGGCAAGGGGAGTGACCCCTGTTCAATTTAGAGACCACAAGTGGGCATGTGTTAACTTGAAATAGGAGTACCAACAAAGGAGTGCATTCACGTTTGGCTTCCCTTTAAACCAACCCGAAAGCCAGGAGAGGGCGGATGGCTAGGTTCGAATTGGAATAGCCAAGGTGCATGAAGGCGAAGGGCGGATGCCGATAACGAACCTGAGAGACACATTCACATGTGATCCGAGGAAAGCGCGTGGTGCCAAAGAAAAGGCATGCCACGCCTCTTTTTAGTCAGTGTTAGTTTATTTTCAGCCAGCACACATGGGAGTTTCTAAAGGAAGCCAAAAGGAAACATAACATTTTAAGGAATCCCTACAGTATTTTGAGAAACCCCACAAAGTCAACCAATGTCACACAACCAGATGTGCTTGAAGCCGTTCTCTGGACGGTGTGCTTCAGTTGGGAAGAACACGACGACTTTCAAGGGCTGTCATGCACCTCACCCGAGTCGTACCCCTTTAGGCCCCAAAACAATCATACCTCCGCTGCCGCTCATGTACATTGTTAACCCTCGGTTGCTTTCTGCTTTCCTTCGAAAAGCTTAACTTTTGGTGGTTTAATGGAACACCCATGGCAAAAAGTTAAAGTCCTAACATCCAAGCAAAATGCACCAAAGAACCAGCGGGTATAGCTTCACAGCTTGTTGGGCACACAACTTGGCAGTCCTTGAAACGTGTCCATGACTTTCCGGGCGCGTGCACCCAGATAGTATGTTTTTTTTGTTTCGACCCTCCCTTGGCAAAGCTTGGCATTACCACATGACTGGCGGAGCTGGTTTGTATTGGAGGGCTCAGGCAAAACAACACAACATGTTGAGAAAAAATAGCTAAGAGGCCGTCTTGCTGCGTGCTGTTTTCCTCAAAATTTGTTTGGGGAACAGATCGTAGGGGAACAGATTGTTAAAGACTTTGTCATCTTGGGCCAGTTTTGCGCTTTTGACGTTTTTTGACTGATTCTGTCGGTCTTTGTCGGTGTTTGTCGGTTTTTGTCGGATTTTGTCGGAGTTTGTCGGATTTTGTCGGGCTTTGTTGGCAACTTGTCATTTTCAATGTCTGGCTTTCGTTCTTGTTTGTTCCTTATTATTCGTGCTTGCAGTTGTTGCTGTTATTGCTGTTGTCAATTGACGTTTGTTGCACGGTTGTTATTATTGTTTGTTGCAACAGTTGTGTGACGTGTGTTGCTAGCTTTTGTTTGTTATTATTGTTTGTTGTAAACAACTGACAACACGGGTCAGTGAACTCGAATGAGTCATGAACGCCTGGAATTCCAGGGATCTACCACCATATCATCGTTGGGACTCTTCCCTATTGACAAATTGAGCTGCAACTGCCTAAGTATCTACTGTGGCTCAAATGCGTATCGTCATCTATAGTTGAAGCTCTGGTATGAACCTCCGTTTGCACGGTTATATGCTCTGAACTATCGCAAAATGACGGCCGATTCATGTATGAACATTGATGCTGTGATTGAATCCAAACAAAAGAACCCTCAACATGGATGTTTTCCCTCTACCTCCCCTTTTGAAACACAGGTCCCAAAGGTTACATCGGCCTACAGTGCCCCTCAGGGATGTCTGACATGGCCGGGTGTGCAGTCAAGGTACCGTGGAGTCGCACTCCACCCAGATGCGGCAGTCGTTCCGTCTCACCTGCGAGTTGCGAGTTGCAAGATGCTGGGTGTTGGCTGCGGATTAAAATACACTATATACACACATATACGCGCGTGTGCGCACGCGCTGCAATACTGTAGATTCACTGTAGATAGAGGTTCCGTGATTGTACGTGTTCGATGGATGATTTAGGCCATGAACCTGCACATCTCACATTGTTTCAGCCAACCGCCTCCCACTCCTACCCCTTGGATTGTCTAACAAACCAAACAATGCAGCCACCACCCCCCCCCACCCCTCCCACCCCACCCCCCACCCCCCCCCCCACCCCCAAGCCACTCCAAGGCACCTGGACAGCCGCCGTGGGCCCCAGGACACCTCCGGGCAGCCACTGGGCGAAGCGCAGGCTGCTGCTGGCTCCGGACCTCGAGCCGATGTCTCAGCCGTCGCTGGAAGGTCGGCTGGGAGCTTTGGGGCCCAACAAAGGTGTCTAGGTCCTCCAGTTTTGAGAGGTTAGAAGAAGTTGGGTCCCCACTTTTCTTCTGTAGTCTGTTTTAGTAGGGGAACCTAGGTGTGTAGAGGAAAATGCACAAAGACTGCAAGCCGCCACATTTCTCAAAATTGGGCGGTGCTTTTAGTTGGGGCGGGCTCTCATTCGGATTCACGCACCAGAGGTGAGGCTTTGGACACTTTGCTCGAATCGGGTTTGGGCACGGAACATTTCCAGGCTGAACCCTCACCACGACAGCACTGAAAGAGAAGACCAGATGGCCCACTTGTATGTGTAGGATTTATCAAGAACCACGTTTGCCAAGCGGCGAAAGGGCAACCCTGCCCCACAAAAAACCGCCGTAAGAAGTATATCGGCACGCTGGTTGGCTGCTTTAAACAGAACGCCCTCCAATTCGCTGCGCTTCTTTGTGGCATGGTTGATGCGCAGCTCAATACAGGCGCTTCCCGATTTGCAGATTGTAGAGACTTGTTTGTTGAATTCGTGGGTTTGACGCTCCAGGTGCTTCTATTTGAATGCGCTTAGATTTGTTTGCGCGTTTCTGAGCCGATCCGTAGCCTGAGGCAACGTTGGCAATTGCAATCGCCTTCACGGACGCAAGCCCGGGGCAACTGTCAAGTGTTTCCAGACTTTTGAACTGGTAAGCGGTCTCACCTAACTGCCAGGTGGAGAAAGCCGCTTCCATTCTGAAGGCGCCATGGCTCATTCACAGGTGGCACAAGGGCAAGTCTCGCCCAAAATCTATTCGTCCGGCGCGCTCCAGACTCTCAGCCGCACGCACGATGCCGAGGACATGACACGCTTGCCGCTTAAGACTTTGCGACAGCGCAGCTCTGAAGAAAGACCTCCGGGACAACAGCCTCAAAGCCCCATGAAATGCACGGTACCAGGAGCCTCAAAAACCGATGAAAATGTCATACCTACAAAAAAACACGATGTTTTAGTCAGGGTACGACATTTTGACAGGTTCTTGAAGCCCTAGGTAGGTACCGAAAGGATTGACCCTCAGGCAATTGTAGCCTGCAACATAAAGTTGACGCGCCAGTCGGCGTGCCAACGTCTTGGTGCTTGGCAATTCTGCAGCGGTGACCCGCCTCCAGAATCCTTGCGCAGCAAATCACAGCAGTTACAAGGCCCCACTCGCTCTTCGTGGCTTTGCATGGCTGGCTCCCGGCTTCACAGCCCCTATCTTTTGAAGAAAAAAAACGGTTTGACCTCCAAAGAGAGCTCTCTCAACGGGTCTTTCAAGCAACGCACGCGAAGCGAGCCCAAGGAGAAACCTCGCTCCAGCCGCGCCCCAAAGGCGGATTGCTAAGCCCCATGCTATATTTGTCGCTATAAGGCGTAACTGTGTTGCTCAAGGACGGTTGTCAATATGGGGCCTGGACAAATATAAAAGCCAAGGATACTGCTTGTTGCACAATTGGTGGCAAGAAAAGCCAATAGCTGCCCTCGTGGGTTGCCCAAACATATCTATGGTACCAGCCACAGCTGAGCGAACACAATAGTAGAACGTTCGAAAGCTTTTCTTTCTTCTGACTATCATAGCATAAATGTGGGGGGTGCTGGATGATAAATGTCCTTGTTGGCGGGACTGTTCACTTGTCAGCCGCTGCAGCAATGTAGGGAGAGCGAGGGCAAACATTGTGCGACAAGAAAAGTCGATGTTCTTTGCTTCGGGTTCCAAAAATGCACGGGACCAAACACCAAAAATGAACATTCAACATGTTTTGCCCTTGGACCACTCCGAAAACGCGAGAAACCCAAACCGGCCAACGTGTCGCTTCGTCTTGTCGAGGCGCGGCATCTCCAAAGAGCACTCCAGCACCGCGCAGCTGGCGCTGCCGCCGCCCAGTTGGAAGCTGAGACTTCCGGTGTCCAGCTCTGGGAGTTGGGAGAGGTCCTGAAGCTTCCCCAAAAAAATCCCAACCGAAAACCCTTGGTGTCCGGTAGAGGCGCTTTAGAAATTCTAACAGCTCCACGATATGTCCTTGGTTAAATGTATGGGGCAAAATGAAGATCACAGTGTTCAGGATGCTTTTGCGCTTGAAATGCCACACAACCCCATTCTGAACATTCATTGAGGCCCTGATTTTCAAAGAGTAACTGTCACCGACCTCTTTGGGAAAGAACCTTGATTGCAAACCTTCTTGCCTTCCCCGACTTTCGCCCCCTTCCATGTGCGCCGTACGCTTGCGATGGCGCAATTTCCCCATGGTTTAGTCCTCCCCGTCTAGCCTGCAAGGGAATTGTGTCAGATCTTCCTGAAGCCACATAGAGTTGTCACCAAGGAACCCCCTTGGAACCCCCTTTCCCCGCGTTTTTGTGGAGCCCTAAGGGTCGCGACTGCTTTTGGGCCCTCCAAATGGGTTGTTGTTGAGGGCCTTTGACAAGTCGGGGTTCTCCATTGGAGGGTCCTGCATTGGAGGGGTCATGACCCTTAGGGGGTGCATTTCCCCCATCCCCGTTCCTGAAGCCATAGAGTTGTCAGTTGTCACCAAGAAACCTGCTTGGAACCCCGTCCCCTAGGTTTTTTTTGGAGGGCGCCCTTTCGCTGTGGGTGCGCCGACAAGAGCGACTCGAAGTTTTCGGATCCGAGCGTCGACGTCGAAGGCCGGCAAGAGCTCCGTTAGCAGCTTCGGCTGCAGCGCGGTGGCGTGGGACGCAGGCCCGGCCACCTAGGGAAAGCAGAAGGCGTCGCCATTGAAGAAGTTGGAAACCATTTCTAGGTCCTCTAGCAGATAGCAGAAAGGTTAGAATAATGGTACCATGTTTTTCTGCTCTGTAGTCTATTTTGATAGGAAACTCTCCCCAAAAAAAGGGTACAAGGGCACTACTGGGGGACCTAGATTTCGAGGTGGCCTTCATGGCGATTTGGACCAATTTGGTTCCTCATTTGGGTGGCTGGACTTCCTTTTGATTCTCATGGGTTGTGTCTTTTGAGGCTACAAGGAAACGCAAAGGACAACATGTTGAGGCCCGCCGCCCATTTGACACATGCACAAATGGGTGAGTCTCCAAGAGGCACCAAAATCATAACAAAAGCGTACCCTCATGTCCGATGGTTGGCAAAATAAGCCAGAAACACGGGGCCAGCACTTCCGTTGATCGCAGCCAAAAAGGGAAAAATCCCACAATCCATGGTTATACATACCAAAATTTGACCCATGAGGGTAAACGTGAGATACATATATAGATTAGGGCTTGCCTCTATCAATAAATTGCATGCCTTCTTTACGCGGGCGAGGAGGGGCTGTACAGGCTTACCGACTCGGCAACATTTACCCTAATTTTGCGGAACGTTCACCCCGAAACTGGCGGTAAATTGTGAGCAAACTAAGGGGAAATTGTGTGTATATCGTGGGACATAAAGACGGAATTTCGCAAATTGGGAATAATTTGGGAGAAATGTTGGGAGTAATTTACCCCCAATTTGTGGGTAGTTTACCCCCAATTTTGTTGGCTATTTACCCCCCAATTTTGTCCCAATGGTGCGGGTAATTTACCACCAATTTTGTGGGTAGTTTACCCCCAATTTGATGGTAATTTACCCCCAATTTTGAGGGAATGTACCCCAAGTTTGGGACTCGTTATTACCCCCCAATTTTGGAAATTAAATAACGACCAAAAATTGGGGGTACATCTTCGTATACCGTTGGGAAACCTGATTTACCCCCAATCTTTGGATTCGTTATTCACCCCCAATTTCCTAAATTGGGGGTTAATAACGAGTCCCAAACTTGGTGTAAATTACCTCAAAATTGGTGGTAAATTACCCACAAATAGGGGGGTAAATTACCGACAAAATTCGGGGCAAATAATACCCACAAAATTGGGGGTAAATTACCGACAAAATTGAGCAACAAAATTGGTGGTAAACTACCCACAAAATTCAAATAAATAGCCAGCCAAATTGGGGGTAAATAACCAATTGCCCACAAAATTGGGGGTAAATTACCGACACAATTGGGGGTAAATTGCACCAAAATGGTTGGAAATTTGAGGTAAATTGGTGGTAAAGAGTTACTGCTACAGGCAAGGCTTACTATATAGACTATTGACATATATATATATATATATATATTGCTTGGGAATTCTGTGGGTAATGTTGCCATATTAATCAATCCCAGTGTAGAGGGTGCCCGAATGATTCCCCACAAAGACCAGGGACACCCCCTAAAACTGGTGTTCAATAATATGGGGCTAACATTAAACCATGGAGCTGCAGGGTTTCGTCCACAGAATGTCCAGAGCTGTGTTTTAATCCATAGAATCGGAGAGCTGCCTTCAGCGGCTGTGCCAAGCGGAAGTTCCGGTCCTGGAAGGCAACGCGAACGGATCGCCGAAAATACATCTATGTTTGGACCACCGGCAAAGGTCAGCAAGGGTGTATTGTATATATATATAAATATTTATATATATATATATGTATATTTGTATGAATATATATATATATATATATACTTGTGTATATATATATAGTTGTCTATATATACGCTGACAATCAGTTCATTAACGAACGTTAGCCCAGAACGACCACATTTCTCCGATTCTTCAAAGTGATAGCAACATTTGCAGGCATTAACAGGATCCGATGTTCGACAAAAAAGGGCACTCAAAGCATGCCGGGAAAGCCTGCGGCAAATAGCTCCGATATTTCTCTCATGCTTCCTCCACTCCTGCAGTCTGAGCTGCCACCAGGTCAGGACCCACTCGCACAAGGCCTTGTGAACCGGCGGAGACCAGCCTTTTGGCTATCTACATCTCGAAAACAATGAAAAAAGCGACAGTTCACGCGGGAAGACAGCATGTCTTCGCCCAAATGAACACAAGTATGGAGCTCGGGGGATTTTCCACCCCCGCACATCTGCGCGCAACCCCAAAACTGCCAGCCGCTCAGAGGCGCTCACAAAGCTTTTGGTCAGATCATACATTTCACTTGCTTGGGGTTCCGTCGAGTACCTGCCGGCTCGCTCGACGCGTCAACCTCGAATTCGTTTCAACACCCACGCAGCGAGCTGATCGGCGTGCACGTTAGCCTTGTGGCTGCTTGATGTAATAGCTGTCGCCGGCAGCCGGACGCATTGAGCCCGCCTTTGCTCTTGCAGTAAGCAGTAAGCACGCGAACCATTTGCAGACGCAGAAGGACCTTGTCGGAGACAAAGTGGAGAACGCTGTGTTCCTGGTTTCTCCCGGGATGAAATTTGGCCGACTGCCGCTTTACGTAGCAATCTGCCACCAACCCGTTGCATCGAGAGAACCTCCAAGGGTGTGAAAAAAAGTGCTCCTTCGTCGAGCAATTAGGCCCAAATATGAACGCCGTCTCTGTGTCGCAAAGCGCCACAAAAGCGCGCAATAAGCCACCGTCTGAATTGCGAATGACGTGTCTTCCTCGGACTTCCTTGCAGAATTGAAGCCGCTCAGCGCCGTCATCAAGAGATAGGATGTGTTTTGCTTCAGGGAAGCTTCTACATATAAACACGCGTTGGAAAGCCAGCCCAGTGACGCCAACGTGTATGGTCACATCGCTCCAGTCTCCACATTCCGCGCTCCACTCTTGCAACGCCTTCCGGTACGATCTAGACTCCGCAGCGTCTGCTACAAAGCGTAGCGGTTGCCAGCAAAATCGATCTAGCGTTATTGCGAGTAAAGTTTTTGCCGGCTTTCGCATACAAAGGGCGGTCTTGCTTTCTAAATTTAGCTATCGAAAGCTCGCAAAACAAAACGCTGCTAAGCGTCGCGCGCCTTCACAGGACACCGCCTTTGGCCAGCAATAGCGCAGAAGGCCGCCCAACTTTGGTAAGTTGGAAAAACGTATGCCTCGCCGTGCACTTCTTTTTGGTGCACAGTCGTCCGGGCGAAGCAGAGTGTTCTTCAAACATCTTCTCGCGGTATAATGCGTGTTGATAATTATAGTAGTAGTTGCCCCTGTTGATCTTGGTCTTCTTTGGCTTTTGTTGCGCTCTCATTCGGGCCATGCGTTTGCGAGTAGATGCCCGAATTTTGGCAATTGATGCCTCAGACCGCCGCACAGCCGCGGCATGTTGAAATAGCGGGCGCCAACCAGCAACACACAAGGTGTAGCAAGCACATTGCTGCATTGGTTGTACCACTTGGGCCTCTCATATCCGTGCGACAAGCGTAGCTTTGAACATCTCCACGCAGCCCTTCCTGCCCCTTGCGTTCCCAGTTTTCTCCCCATCTTAGCTTGGCGCAGCACAAGACAATGTGTGTGTGTCTGCAATGATGGAAGGCAGCTATTGATATCTTGCCCCCCTTCGTAACCCATACCCCACACTTGGCAAGAAATGCGAGTGAGGTGTGGCATTGCCCCCGTTACGAATGTCTGCCAGGAAGATCTGATGGTTGCAAGTTAACCCCCCCCCACTAGCTGCAGCTGATGTGTTCCCCGGATAACCCCAAAATCTGATATTTGCTTTCTTCCACCTCATATGAAGAACAAAATCCGAGGGAAAGCCTTAAGGTCTGATGTTTGCCCCGCCCCCTTGATGTAGAACATTAAGTTGTCGATGCGTCCCAGAAAAGCTTAAGTTTTGCTACTTGCGCCTTTGCCCGCAACCAAACCAGTTCCTCGATCTTCAGCAAGGGTGCAGGCATAAGCTGCAAGTCATTTTTTAAGGGCGACAATAGATATTCTTCCTTCTTAGATATTCTCCCTTCTTAGAGCGGGATGGGTTGCTGAGAACGCTGTAGGATTAAGCTAGCAAATAAAAGATGCTGGAGGACTTTGCATATGCAAACCGATTTTCCAGCAATGCAAGCCCGGCTTCCGACAACTCAAGGCCCGATTTCCGACAATGCATGTTCCCTGAGCATGCATTCAAACGCACGCCCCGTCCGTGGTCATGCATTGCCAACCCTGACCTATTTGCATGCATTAATTCTCAGGGATACATATGTATATATATATATATGTGTATATATATATATATATATATATATATATATTTGGGCTGTTTTTAAGGAGAAGCCATTCGGAAATCACGGGGAGCTGCCAAACAATGTATTTGTGTTAACGGGACGCCTACAGGAACCCACCCATTGGAACTCATGGACATCTCCCAGGAAATTAAAATCACTCAAATGCTGGGTGTGTCCTTCTAAACTCCCTTTAAACCTACCAAAAAAATACCCTCAAATAACAATGCCCAAATTTACCAGTGCTTGCAGTCCCAAACTCACCCTGGCAGTTTCAACGGCAGCCATGGGTTGTGATGTTTGCTGAAGGGAATGCTCGCGAAGCCTATGGCACGGAAACTTAAAAAAACTTGGAAAAGGACCTCGCTTGAGGGACGTTCTTTGGGGTTCCACCTCAATGTTCACGGCGGTCACTTTTGTCAATGGGTGATTTGAAAGGAGAAAGGGAGCCAGGGTTCGGCCAGTGACCCCTTTAGCGTGCATGAACCCTACACGCGTTTTCCCAAAGTTTTGGGCAAATGACGGGATCCGCTAGAAGTATTGCAAGGGTGGCAAACCCCAGAGTGTGTCCCAAGCCTCGGCAAAAAACAATCATCTGGTTATCTAAGCATCCCACGTTCACCGACTCAGTTGGTTCGCGGTGATAGCTCGGTTCCCCTTTTTAGCTGTCCATTTGAAAAGCATCCAACAGGGGATTGGAGCAACTTTGTGCGTTGAAATGGGAGGGAAACCTGCCGGGGAACCACACACAACAACTTGGCGGAACCCACTGGACTCCAGCACAAACCTAAATAGGGAGTCACGAAAAATTCCGTGGCTTCGTGTAGGGGGAATAAACACATATCTACACCAACTGAAGGCAATGCAGGGATCGACTCCAATCATAGACCCGACAGGCATCGACTCCAAACATGCCCTAGAAAATACACCGAATTCGCGGCATGGCAAAAACATGCTGTTGCCATGGACACAGGAAAGTCACGCAATGTCTGCCGATTTTGGAGGTGAGTGGTCCACCCGTACTTCCCGCCCAAGTTGACCTTATCCTACTGAGTTGACCGAAATTCACATTTCCTGTTGGGTCAACGTAGCTGCCCTCGGCTCAAGAACCCTTTCCATGGTCTAAATTCCTCACTCAGGGGTCCATGACGATCCCCACAAGCCGAAAATGTGTCTGACCAAGGCACAAGTGGGGGGCAAGTGGGGGGGTCGATATGGGTTCAGGCCGGGTGAATTGTAAGTCACGATCTAAGTGGGCCAAGATTGCAAATCACCTTGGAAACCCTTTGTCAAATCGCTATGGAAATTGCTCAGGACGTCATCCAGTTCCTAGTCTGCACGTCCAATTTCACTACGAAATTGCTGTATTCTTTCACCAACCTGATTGCAAGAATGCGTCAGTAGCAAACCTTCCTCACAGGTGAGCTTACTTGACACTAAGTTGAGCTCGTCAGAACTAGCACAGTTTGCATGGGGACCATGACGCCTTGTTATCCCCCAAACCTTAAGGGTGAGGGAGGATGGGGGTCCCCCACTTCCATTTACCTGCAAGGGGGAACGACATTTCAAGCAGAACTAGGCTTCCAGGGGTCACCCCCCTCCCCAAGCTGCCATTTTTCAGGTGGGGATGCCTCGTTCCCGGGGAGACTCCGGGCCACCTTCTGACCCGACCGGTTCCACGGTCCATGGCGGACAGGTCGAAGCCCTCTGCCGCCAGGGAGGCGTCTGCCAGGGCCACGTGCACCCGAAGCCGCGAGGGAACCACGCCTAGCCGCGACTCGCGATTCGCGACTCGCGCGGCCTTCTTGGTGCGACAGGGAATGAGTTGGAATGAACCCAGGGATTGGTCCCCTAAAAAGAAACCACAAAGGATTGTGGAAAAGGGTCATTTAACCTGAGCACCGGCAAGATTGGGAACTCTTGGGGTGAAAATTGGGGGTGGGCACGGAAAAGCGAGTTTGAAACCTGGGGCAGTGAAAATTGGGAACTCGGAATTGCAGTGGGAAAGGAAAAGCAGTGCCCTTGATTTGAGGGTTTGGCCTGGTGAGCCCTTACGTTGAAGCAAGTCATTGGCTTTTGAGAACCCCAAAGGCAACACAAGCCTATCCAAAAAGCGTGAGTCACTAAAACGCTGTCCAAAACGAATGGAAGCTCAAGCCCTTGGATGGCAACGAACGCGGCCAGGCGAACTCGCCCCAAACCTCTTGCCCGGGCACTGGTCTCTGGCGATGCAGCGAGCGCTCGCCGCAAAGCCGCCAGGGGAGACCAGCCTTCGCCGCTTGGAAAATGTCTAGGAGTAAGTTCCCCATTTCACTAAATTTGCTTGGCAAGAAAATCCGAAATAAGAAATTTCATTCAATTTCAATCTGCGTTTCCCCTAAATAAATCAATCTCTGCAAAAGCCAGTTCCCCTAGTTACCCCTAGTGAGTTTCCCCATTCCATGAATGCCTGGCTTTTGCAAAGACAGAAGGAGGAATCAACCCCTGTCGCACACATTGTCTGGATCCCTCTGGAAATGTCGAGTGCCACTGCGACTTCATGGGCTGCCTCCTTGGCTTACGTTTCCTGAGGGATATCCAGTGAAAACAAAAGGTATCCAATCAAACAAACAGCACACATGAAACTCTAAAACCAGCAGGTGTCCGTTTCTTTCTTTACATCCGTCGAGAGACCCGGAAGAACACACGTATCTCAGATGTCAGTTGGCTTGCTCGTTGGATTGACACCTCTCACCTCGCAGGGTGCGGTCAACAATGACGCGCGCGGTCCTACCACGTCCCGATGATGAGACGATTGGACATTTGCCAGATGGTGTAAATCAAGGCAACGTTCACAAACACAGTGATAGTTTGATGCTGGAAGCCTCCAACGTCTTTCACGGAGCGCGTCTTGCAGGTTGAATTGACTGTGTGATCAGAGGCGCCCTGTGGTATACATTGCAATCAAAAGACCTCACATATGAAGGCCTGTCCGGATTGACAGCAAGCCCCTCAGGCGGATTTACACAACCATGTGCGAGGGTATCTATGCAGGGAACTATGCCATGTCTCATGTCTTGATTTGCCATATGGCCTCCATGCCATTTCTGAGCAATATCCTGCAGCTTGCCCTTTGACAAGCAACAAAAGGTTGCCCACATGTGTAGCAGCCACATTCATTGGTATCTATCAGGGTTGTCTTGATGTCCCATCAACCGCTCAATAGCATGCCTTGCGCTTTGCATCACGCCAACCCAAATCCTGGTGCACGTCATTCCCATGCGTGTTGCAGGCCAATCGCTTTGGCATATTTGGGGTTGCCCAACATCCTACCTGATGGCATCTAGATTGAGTCCTTCCCCCCGTGGCTTGTGCCTGGAAGCCTCCGGGTGGGTCATAGCAGCTTGTTGGCACATGGCACATGGGCACCACCTCGCCGTTCGTTTGCTCAGCCCTGAAACCTCGCCAAGCGCGACAAGGCTTCAACGTAGCTGCGCGCATGTTGCAAAGTGGCTGAGGTCTGTGGCCTGAATTGTCTTTGTTGGGCCTTCGGACGCGGGCTGCCCTTTGGCATGCTGCAATCTCCACCCAACCTTCCCCACTTCCAGGCCTAGCACGCCCAGACCGTGCCAGCGGTCCACTGCCACCACGGACCAGGGGCCCGTCGGCAGCTCGCCAACCACGGAGCAGCGTTCAAACTGGGCGACCACTGGAAACACACAACGAACGCCTCCCCTCCATCCTGGGTGTGGGCTAAATTAGCTGCGCATCCAAAGCTCAACAGAAAAAGTCGTCCTGATTAAGATCAACGGAGTCGCACTGGTGATCGATTCAGGCCTATGTCCTGATCCCCTCACAAAAGTTGGTGGCTTGGACATGAGCAACGGGAAAACATGGACAGGCCCAACTGAGCTGGAGATGCTCCCGCAACCAAAGGCGGAGTCTCTCTCCAACCGCAAAACATCGTTCTTTGCCAGCGTGGTCCAAAGTCAGAAGATCATCATGGCTCTGTAAATTAACATGGAACTACAAATGGAACTACAAACGGGGGTCCCCAAAAGGAAATGACAGTTTTTGGGGGTTCCAGACCCAGGGCTTCCATTGACCATGGAATACATGGACTACATGATCAAAGCTGTGAGGCGTTGATGGATCGTTGAGGGGGATGCTTCCAAACATGTCTTGTTTTGGGTGATCCAGTCTCGAAGGCACAGTGTGCAAATCCGGATTTTGGCTTGGCTGGAGTCGCGCCAAAAGTGTCCTCTGCATGAACTACACTGTTGAAGGCGACATGTAATTCTCATGTAATGCTGACATGGTTGCACGCTGGCCCCAAACAATCAGTTCAAATACGACTGAGAAAAAGATGGTGAATCATTGACCGTGAAATTGTACCACGCCCATTGACCGTGAAATTGCGAGGATCCAAACTCTGCAAAATTAAACATACACAAGCACAACTGCTTGGTTGTTCCTGTTCCCCTCACCCATTTGAGACGGACAAAACATCAACCATGTTGCTTAAAGCGCACCAGTTGGCAGCTCCTCATACAGACTCATACATGTCATAACGGCGCAACGGTATAGTCAGGCCTCGGTTGAACATCTCCGACACAGTTAAAATCACTTGTTCTCCCAAGAGGACACGGAACATTTAATAGGGCTCCTTGAAATTTCGAGCTCGTCCTGCTTCCCGTCCCTCCCAAATGAACCATATCTAGAAATTCTGACCGAACCTCGTTGTTCCACAAAATATTCGAACCCCCTGCAATGTACTTGCTGGCTCGCTCTCAGCAGGGAATGAGACTTGGAATGACCCCTTTACACGCCATCCCCGATTTGGTTTGCCTTAAGGGAATCCCTGGGTTCATTCCCAAAACTCGGAAGGGTCATTCCCTGCCGGGGTTTACCGCTTCCCAACTTTTCCACTCTGCGCCTCCTCCGGCCTGAGGTTTCGCCGAAGCACCTGGCTGGTCGCCAAGGCATGCTGCAACGGGCGTCGCTTTTTTCGTGTTTGACCAATGAAGGGCAGGTCAAACTTTGCACGTCCAATCAAATATGAAGGGCCACAGGTCAAAATGTGTTTTTGACATGTCTCTTCCAACTCCTATGGGCAATTCCCCTGAAAATGCCAGTCAAACAAGTTTGAGTCGACGGACATTCTGTGCGAAGGATTGCTCAAAGCGGCGCCGTCGAGCTGAGGAAACATTCGACTGCGATTCAGTCTTTTGAGGATAGTTGTCGATGTAGAGCAAGGTCTTCCTAGTCTCTGCCTCAATGGTGCCAACTATAGTCAAAGAAGACAAAGATAATGAACAGCATTCATCGTCTAAGGGTCTAGGTGACGCTCGGCCAAGCGAGTTCAAAAGGACAGGGGAGGCCAAATTGACACAGGCCGAAACCAAATTAATGAACATCTGGGGAATCTTGCAACTTACAGTTTTTTATTCCATGTTGCTATTTTGTCCTGGTCAAACAACAGGAGGAGCGGACTACATGACTTCTGCTTGCTGCCTGAAGATTGCACTGCGAAACGGCAGAAGCAAACAGCGAACCACAAAAAATCCGCCTCTCTGCAATGGCGACACAATGTCAAGCTTCCAGCAGCAAGAACTAGTCGAGTTTGTCATGCGCACCCGCGCACACACAAGATAGAAACATGCTGTGCCAAAATGCTGGGCCCAATAAATTGTGGCGTTCCCTTTGATTTCCCTTTAAGACCACCCCAAAAAAGGGTTCCCTCAAAAACACAAACACTGCTAAATACACCCTTCAACTAAATAACACCCTTCACAGGAACCAAAAGAACCCTCCTCAAAAAAACAAATCGCAAGTAATTCAGCCCCCAGCCCGAGCTCCGGGGGCACCCTCAAAACCTCCTGCCCACGGAGCCCGGCGCCTCCCGCGCGGCCGCGGCCACGTCGGCGGCGGGCTCCCAGACACTGGTCTCGGCTCCCGCGCGGGCGGCGAAGACCCCGGAGACGCCTCGCCCGGGGGAACTGGGTTGACGTTGGGAGGGGAGCAACAAAAACACGCTTTTTTAGCAGTTCAGTGGGGAAGGGGAGCAACCAAATTTTATGTTTTTAGCAGTTAAGTGGTTGGATTTCACCCACTCAACCACGATAAGATCAAAAATGTGAATTGTTTGCCGGCAACAACCATGACAAAACCTGCGAACCAAGATCCTGGAAATAGATCCTAGGCAGCTGAATGGTAGCCTTTTAAGGGATTAGTCCTTTCTCTCAAGGGGTGTTGGATTGGCTAGGGCTTACGTACTGTGGATGGACTAATTCCTGCACCAAGAAGCCCTGGAATGAAGATCCCCATGCCAACAAACAAGGGTTTCGCCTGGCTTCAAAGTGGTGCAGGATTTCGTTCATCCACAGTAGGGGTATAGCCTAGGCCAGGTCCTCCAGTAGAGAGGGTGATGCTCTCATACCGGATCTTGTCCAAGGCATCGGATGCGTTGGAAATCAGCTCGCGCAGGAAGATCTCCTTGTTGCTAAAGAAGGTGTTGATGATCAAGGACATCAACTGCTGGATGTCAGCATTGAAGGCGAAAGTTTCAGCCATGACTGGCGAAAGGAAACGTCTAAGCAACACTCGCTACTCCTCGCTCTTTAGCCAGTTATGTACAAATCTCCCCATGCCTACATACTAAAAACCTTCGGTCATGGCTTTAATCCGGCTAACCAGGCAAAATGCCACCGGATAGGGAGCGGGTGAGCATCGGGTTCACGCGGTTAGTCACCACCCTTCGGGTTGGTGTTGGCCGTTATTGTTAACCCCGGCTCCTCTACACTTTGCCCCTTAAAACCACCTGGAGCACCCTTCGTTACATAAATTTCTGCCCTTAGCCCAAACGTATTGCAAAACCAGGGGTCGTCACCAAAATATGGTAAACGTACACTTTTTCCTGCTTCGAGCGTTTCTCCCAAAACCGGGCTGGTCGGTCCTCCAAGATGACCGGTCGCTGAATATTCAAAAGGAGCGAGCAGAAATCAAAGTGCAAAACGAGCGCAAATATCCGCAAAACGAGCGCAAATATCCGCAAACGAGTGCAAATTTAAAAAAAACGTAACAATCCCGCCTTCCTCTGGATGGAAGAAGGGGATGTGGTCGAGCGTTTTTCGGGGGGCGAGCGTTTTTTGGGGGGTCGAGCAGAAATCGGTAATTCGAGCGTTTTTTTCTCGTACCTAAAAAAAAAGGCACGTTGGGTGCCTCAGGCATGCTTAGAAAAGCGCCCAAAGATGTCCGTAGCCACCTAGAGGGCACCCACACCTTGTGAGTACTCGGCACACAGGATACGTCCGTTATTTCGGATTATCCCCTATGGATCCTGGGATTTCAACCCCAGGTCATGTGCCCTCTCATGGAACCCTGCCCCGCATGCAGTAGTGACGCCCTCACCGTTCCATGTTGGTTTCGTCCTTCGTTGGCGCAGCTGCCAAGGCGGACTCATCAGAAGCCACCCTCCTACCCGACTACCTGCTGCCGGGCACCCACCAGACTCACAAAGGTGCGCCGGCTCCGGGACCTCTAGCTCCAGCGCGACGCGGCGCGGCCCCAGGAAGCGGGCGCTTCCAAACACAGGAACGGCACGGGACATGGGGGCAGGGCTGCGAGAAGAAGGCGAGGGAAGCAAACCGACGAGCCAAAAAAAAACTCACGAACGAAGACTTGACGCGCGTGTCTCGGACCTCAACACGTGCAACTTCCCTTGCAAACCTTCAGCCACGCGTGCTTCTCCAGCCCCAAGCCTTCAACAGGACCCTTTGCTGTTGCGACCGGCACGACCCTTGCAAACTTGACCTTCCCGAAAAACGTACCTGTCACAGCTGTTTGCCTCTTCATCACTGGTTGCACAGGACACTTGACAGACATTCCCCTGCCCCAACCTCGCCCTGCAAAACTCGCAAAGCCCTCTGCCCTGTTGCTCTCTCTTCCCCCCCTGCCCAAGCCCCCAAGCGCTCAAAGCAGACAACGTCTCCCCTGCAAACAGTTGGCTCTTTCACCTCTACTTAGGCCGCAACAAGTCACAGCAACACCGCAAGCCAAGCCCCTGCCCCCAAAACAAAATGCTCGACGGGCCCTGAAACGCTTTTTTTGTTGACTCTCAGGACTCTTTGAACTAACAGGCCCGGTCGCCCTAACCACTTATTAATTATGTCGTCCAGCCCTAACCGCTGCCACCCTTTGCAACTCGACTGTCATGCCCCCTGTCTGTAAAACATTTGGGTTTCAGCTCCTGGCCCTGCAGCAACGGAAGCACGCTACAATACGTCGGCGCCCGCCTAACTTTTGCAAAATGGACATAGTTTCCCCCTGCCAAAGCAATTAAAAACCGTAAGGGGCCCCGCGTTCGTTCTTGGCCGAGGCTCCCGGTTTAACGTCCCGTCGGCCACCCGGACGGCCAAAACTACACACACACACACACTCACGAGCACGTCACATTCTCGCCTTTCCTCCTCCGCCGGTTCTTGGGACGGTCGCCCGCTGCAGCCTCCTTTTTCTTTGCTTCCCTCCTCCGCCGGTTCTTGGGACGGTCGCCCGCCGCAGCTTCTTTTTCTTTCCTTTCCTCCTCCGCCGGTTCTCGGGTCGGTCGCCCGCCGCAGCCTCTTTTTCTTTGCTTCCCTCCTCCGCCGGTTCTTGGGTCGGTGCCCGCCGCAGCCCGTTTTTCTTTCCTCCTCCTCCGCCGGCTCTTGGGTCGGTCGCCCGCTGCAGCCTCTTTTTCTTTCCTCCTCCTCCGCCGGCTCTTAGGTCGGTCGCCCGCTGCAGCCTCTTCTTTTTTCCCTTTCTGCCTCCGCCGGTTCTCGGGTCGGTCGCCCGCCGCAGCCTTTTCTTCTTTCCTCCTCCTCCGCCGGTTCTTGGGACGGTCGCCCGCTACTAGGTTTTAGGGCTAAGGGCTCCAGGGTTCGCCAACACAGCTTGGCGCCCAAGAGAAAATACTGGGATCACAAAAGTGGTAAGCTAACCGCTAAGCTTTTGGTTGGTAGGGGGTCAGCCCTGGCGCCTTTTAGACAAAGTGGTCTGTCGGTGCTCTGTAGACGTTTTCGTTTTTCTTGGTAGGGGGCGCGCCCTGGCGCCTTTTAGCTAAAAAAAAAAAGGCGACTCCGCCCCGGGCCCAGCACGGAGGGGGGGGGCGCCGCCCTGGCCCGCGAAAGGGGGGCCCCGTGGAACGCGGGACCGAAACCTGCGGAAGCGAGCGCCCCGCCCAGCGCCCTGCGCCCCGACTCGCGCCCCGAGACACCAATCCCCGAAGCCCAAAAACCTCGGAGCCCAGAGCCCCAAAACCTAACCCCGACCCTCGAAACCGGAAGCCCCGAAACCCGAGCCCTAAAGCACGAAACGCCGACCCCCGCCGCCCGAAACTCCAAGCCAAAGCCGCGACCTGGAGAGCGCGAAGCCCCGAGCCCTGAGCCCCGAAACCCCAAACGCCAACTCCAAGCCGCGAGCCTCGAGCGCGGACCTAAACTTCGAAGCCCGTTGCGTGGCTAGCGCACAACACGAAGCACGGACCCGACATCATTGCCTTTGCAGGAGTCGGTATAGCAGAATCCATGTTTGCTTATTGGGGAACCTGGGCATGATCCGCAAGTCCACGAATTCTGATGCATGAGTTTTTCAGTTTTGCATATTTTCAATTCCTCAATTCCGTGATGCGCGTGTTTGCACTTGACCCGTTTTGAATCTCAAGAAATATGTGTCTGCCTCCGCAGCCACTTTCGGTTTACAACCAATCCGACCTTTGCAATCTTGTATGCTCGATCACTTCGAAGACATGCCCATTCTCAATATGATCTTCGGACGATCCGGCGATGCGGCACCTGTGCCAAAGCCGATGATCAAGAGACGGGCGTCACCATTGAAGGAATCCCCTGCTCGTGATGAGGAAGATGAGACATCCGATTGCCCCATGGAGCAAGTCGCTGATGAGAATCCATCCGCCTCTCAACAACCCGAGAATGTCAACATGGAGCAGGTTGATTATGATCGAGATTCCGATGACGATGATTCAGATGAAGAAGGGCATCCTAGCGGCCTGCGCTGGAGCTACTTGTTACCCAGGCGTGGGAGCTGGCCAGACTCCCGGGTGCACAGGGCGGCCGGTACCGCCCGTTTGTTGCGCGATCAGCAACCAATGGCATCCAAGAAGGATGCCATCTTGTCCCGCAGGGTGTCCGGATCTGCCCCACGGAACGCAAGAACCCAATTACGTTGAGTGTCCTGTGTCATTCCGGTCTCCTGCCGGAACGCCGAGTCGAGGCGTCGACGCTCGCCGAGATGTCCTCCGTTCTCCACACCTCGGCGACCTTGAGGAGATCCTCGTACTGGCCGTCCACCGTCTTCTCCACCAGGTACCCGTTCCCAGATGCGTAGTAGTTCCATGTCGCAGCCTTGTAAGCCTTGTGCGCCTTCTCCGCCTACTCATAGCTCACCTGGCACCTGTGGTACTTGAACATTGCGGCAAAGTACCAGAACATGACGTCGCAGCACTGGCAGTTGTTCATCAACGCCAGGGCCTTCACCATGCCCGCGTTGTGGACGCTGCTCGCCACATCGAAAGACTCTTGGCTTCCGACAGAGGTCTTTTTGGGTTTCGGGAGCCACGCTCCCTTACCCTTTAGGTAGATGAACAACTTCGAACACCAAGGCGGCGTCGTACGACACCTCGCCATCGACGCCCTGTGGCTCTATAGGCGGAGGCCGAGTTCCTTGTACTGCTTGACGAAGTCCCTCCCGAAATCGAAGGTCATGGGCCTCCCGTCCCTCACGTAACCAAGCATCGTGAGCAGGTGCTTCGAATAAAGAAGTGTTCGCCATCATCACCTTCTCCGATCACATCGAAGAGGGCGCCTCGCTCCTCAAAGAAGTCGGTGATCATCTTCTTCACGACCTTCTCCGGCACCTTTTTTTCCCACATCAGTAGTACAATCGCTGCCAGGAATGCTACTACATTTGTGATGTATAGTTGAGGATCGATGTTCCGCGGTCTCCGGATTCCCTGATTTTCTCCTCAACTAGGAGTCGCGCCTCGTTCTGGATGCGTGCTTTGAGGTTCTCGTCCTCCCTGGCGCCCAGCGCATCTTTGGTGAGCTGACAAGCGTGCACCAAATGTCCGACGACGCTAGCCAGGAGACTCTTCTCGACCTCGCCTCTTATGTCTTTCCCCAGAAACCCGTCAAAAGCCCCGAAGTCAAGAGAGGCGGTGAAGTCGAACTCCTCTGCCAACTTGCCCATCCGCATGCACAGACCGGCCATGTTCGTGTGTTTGATGGATCCGCGTTCAAAGAAGGGCGTGTTAAACACGAGATCTTCCATGATGCCGGCGTCAAAGAGGTGAGTAATCACCGCGCGCGGTCCCCCCTCCAATATCAGCCTTGGCTTTTCCTTCTTGAGCGCCTCATTGGGTTTCACATGGCCGCTCTTGCGCAGGCCTGTGCCCTGGTCAAGACCTGCAGAGTGCAGCGCTTCGCAAAACGCTTTCTCGCTCCACTTGCTCGACTTGTACTTGTCGGGTGCACTAATGAGCCGGTTGTAGATCTCGTCGACCACACCACGACTCACAGCAGACCTCACGAGGTGCACCTTAAAGATGCTAACCACCGTCTGCAGGGCACGCTTGCCGATAGCACTCACTTTGCCGATGCCGTCATCAAACTTGAAATGGCGGTCCGTGATCGAGCGCGTTACTCAGGGATTTCGCGGAAACCTTGACACCTTCCAGTGCCCGATGGACCATCGTCTTGGGGCCGATGTTGTGAATTTACAGCGATGCCGTCTCCATCATGCAATTCCGCCTCCATGTGCATGATTCCGCGCTGCTGGTCCCATTCGGCTTTGCACAACTTGTGCCCCTTCTGGTCATCGCTCCGCTTTGCCACAACGACCTTCCCGCCGCGCACGTCAACCTTCCCACTGACGTCCACGGCCGCTGGATCTCCTATCACTCCGCCAACATTTAGGCCCGGGGGCGGTGGGAGAACATACGCGACTCCGCCGTCTCCGCCCTCCTTTGGCGGCCTGTTGACAAACGACTCAATTCAACCCTTGACAGCTTCCCCAGTTTCCGGCTCGAATTCCGTGGTGAGAGACGTCGGGTTGTCTTCCTCCTCGGCATGGTATCACTCATTCGCATTCTCACACCCCCCCCCATCCATCCACAAAGATGCTGTCACTCCTCCGGAGCATAGGCATCACACTGGCGGGTGGCGGTGCGCTGGGCGCCATTCCCCCTTCAATGAAATTCAGGGTCCACGGGGACGGCCACGACCATGGGCGCTTGCGAGACGTCCATGATGCCGTACCTCCGATAATCCAGTCCCTCGGCTGGATCCATGAGGGAGGCGGTCTGGGAACCGCTGTTGCTAGTACTACGCTCAATAAATCTGGCGAGGAGTGTCAAATAAGGGCGCCCACTTGGCGCACTCCCACTTCATCACCATGGCGATGTGCACGTGCGCCAAAACCATCTGCGACTTCTTTGTCGGAAAGGACTCCGCGATCTGGCCCACCTTGTTGCAAAATGCATAGGCGTCGAGACCAGCGGCCCTGTCCGTTTTGTTGTCTTGTCGCAGCAGCTGAACATCGATCTGTCCCAGCATGGCCTCATCAACCCACAGAACAGCGAGTCCACCCAACGGTTTCTGGGTGTAGACACGCTCAAGTCCCATGAGGGAGAGGCTCCACTGGCCAATGTTGTACGCTGTCGGATGGAGCAGGGCATGTTTCTCACAGGGTCGTGCGTATATCAAGATAGGGACGCGCCCCTTCTCACGTGAGAAGTAACCCAATTCCTTGAAGCAATGCAAGCACTTACACTGCCCCCCATCCGTGATCGCTTGAAAAGCCGGACGCCCCTCAAGACGATCACGCATGCAAGTGTCGCGACTGGTAGCCATTGTTTCGCACGAGGGATGCAGGTGCTGCTTGTCTCAAGGTTACTGGTGTGCAAGCTTGAGCCAAAATGGCTACGGGTGCAACAGTGTGCAAATGGAAAATCCTACGCACAGCGCACTTCGAGCTCCAACAGCACTTGCTGCGCATACAGCAAACACTTGGCGCCAGTCAAAAAAACAAAACAAGTCTGGGCCAACATAAAGGGCCAGCTCTTTCACTCACGTCGAACAAGTCCGAAACGAAACTTACTTGCCACACAAATGGTGACCCCAAAAACCGTCCAGTCCAGTGCTCAGGGAGTCAGTCCTAGCTCATCCCTTGAACCCCTTGGAGGGCTGGATTCGCCGAGCTGCCGTGGCCACCCAGCACCAGGACCTCGCGTTGCTAGCCTATGGAAACAGGCACACTAGGTCCAGTAGAGAGGTTGGAAGCGTACCAACTTCTCTCTATAGTCTATTTTAGTAGGGGAACCCTCCAACCAAAAAGGGGGGTAAAAAACCACTGGGGGAGCTAGCGCAAAAGAACAACAGCTCTTCGTTTGGTTCAAAGTATGCCCTGCAGAGTTTGCCCCCTAGACATACCAACAAAGAAGCCACCACTAAAATACATGCCAACAGTAGCTTAGAACAACTGCGGCTTGGTGCATCTTAGCAATGCTCCCGCAGGCTTGAAACGTGAGGCAAGCAAAAACGAGCTGGCTCAGTGCGGGACTCTTCAGTTCAAAGGTTGAGAGGTGTCCAAGCCTGCCTCGCCACCTCCCTTCGTAAGTCGGCAATAGCGGTGCCATCATCCCTCTTGCTCAGCAATTCCAGGCAACGAGATATCCAATGGCAACTTCCCCATGGACGGCTGCTTTGAGCAAACATGTTTGGGCTTAAGCTATCTTCCGCTCCGCGGCTTGGACAATTGCCGGACGACACAAAAAGAAGTGCACCATGCTCAGCACGCGGAACAAAACCACAGTGAAAACTGCCAAGAACATTGAATCAGCCGCATGGCCCAAAAGCCGCCGCATGGCCCCGGAACCATCGATACAAGTGGCATGCTGTCTTTTGCTCAACTGACCATGTTGACGGAGTCAATGACCCATGGACTCTAAACCACTTGCGTGCAGGAAAAATGTTTGCTGGATGGTACGCTAAAAACAAACCACCCCATGTCGGCATTCGTGTTCTTGTCCGACGTTTACACACACTCAAGCGACCCCACTTCTTCAGAACTCAACCAACTGCTCCAGGGCTCCCCGGCCCTTTTGGCTCCGTCCGACATTGACACCAGCGCAGCCGTCTCGTGCGCTACCAGCGCCAAAAGCTCCGACAAAGTGCCGGGGCCTGACGCTCGGACGCTCGGACGCTCGGGATCTGGTAAAACTCGTCATGTCGAGAGGAAATGGCCTATTTACCTTGCGGTGGAAAATTCGCGGCAATCGATATTCCACGAACCTCTACTGGCTTCTGATCAGGGATTCCGTCAACTCTATGATCCCGCTTCCACCTGACCTCCCACGAATCAACCACATGGCAATTTGGGGTGTCCACTAAAGACTTAAAACAAAGTGAGTGATAGATCACGGTAAAACAAGAGCATGCCCTGAACCAGTCTAGGAAAGGACGCCATTCTTGTTTGTCTTATTTTTCCCGGAAATTGAAATGACAACTCCATGGCGTGATCATTCAAAGAAATCAAAACACGCAGATGAGTGATTAGCCAGTCTTCTTGAAAGCTTGCTTCTCATGTGGCAAGTGTTTCTTTTGGTTGACCATGGGACATATCGCTTCAATAATAAAAGGAGACAAGCATTTCGTGGTAAAAGAAAGCTACGAGCGTTGTAAAGTAGAACAAACTTCATGTGATAATCCAGCAAGTCCAATATGAAACGCAAGCAACACGGCTATTGCAAACACAAAGAGAAAGCAGAACATCGCAGGGTCAAGCCACGGTGCTTTGGGGGCCAGGACGGACGGCAAATACCGAACTTTTGAAGGAATGCTCTGGGGACACAAATCCTGTCCCCGTTTAGGCAACTTCTTGGGTCCCACTTCTACCATCGATCAGGAAAGGCAGGAAACCCCTTTCTTCTTTTGGTCCCTGGGATTTAAGTGTGTCTCTGTGTACCTGACCCCCTCAAGCTCACCAGTGGATTGTCCTTTTGGTCCTCTCAAGCTGACATGAAAGGTAGTACCCTCAACAAGCCGGCAAAACACACCCCTCTAGGGGGTGATTCCAACCATTCTTTTCAGCCATCGTTCTTTTCAAAAACCGATCGCCATTTCCCCAGGGTTTTTGGTGGTTCTCTCAAAAGATTCGGATCCCTGGAAAGAACGGAAATGGAAGTTACCCCTAGAAGCTACACTCACCAGGTTCACCAAATGACCACCAGGAAATGGGCTTCACCCTCAGGCAGCAACACACACCCCTTGAAGTTTCCGTGGCCTTTCCCTACCGCGAGGCCACGGATTTCGCCCGGCTCATCGTCGCCTCTCTGGGCCAGCTGCTGCGCCCTCGCGGGCAGGGCGTCCAGCTCAGACATGGCCCGCGCTTGGTCCAGCAGCCTGAGCGGGCGAACGCTGTAACCAAACAAGCGGCCATGGCTCCATTTGGGTATGGCTCAAAATTAAAGAGCGGGGGTCACGCGGCTTTTGGTCTTTGGTTCCATTTATCAAGGTGCCATTTTTTTGAGCCGTGGCCATTGTGGGTCAAAACAAATTGTACCCAAAACGGAATCCAATGGAACCACGGACCCGAACCTGTGGTCCAAGTCCTGGTGGCTTTTCATTTTTTGACCGCCCATTTTGGGGTGGAACAAATTGACTCGCCTATTGATGTTCACCGGTGGGTTTTCACCAGCCAAACCGGTGGCGTCTGTGGATTACGAACTCCTCTTAGGCACCACCGAAGACACCCTCAAATGATGATTGACCTGGAAATATCACGAAATACAGGAGTTCCTTGGTTTCCCTTGGTTTCCCTTGGTTAATGTTTCCCTTGGTTTCCCTACACAAACTAGCCTCCCAGCAACTAACATGGAACCTGACAGGAGGTCCCTTTAGAAGGAAAACCGTCTTCCAGGACCCCCCTGTCAGGTTCCATGTTCATCGGTGGTGGGGTAATCAAAAAGACCACTATGCCAGTTGCCCAGCGACTTTGATGCAAATAATCAGACCACTTTAGGTTGAGACCCCATCAACAAAGCCTACTGTGTCAGTGTCAAACCATGCATTAAGGGTGCTCGGCTTTGAGTCATGCTTGTCACAGGTCAACGAATCCGGTCGATCTACGGGTGGCATTCCCAATAAGGGTCAGCCAGTCTCCGAAGGTTCCTTCGCCGAGGTGTCCAAGCCTACCCGAAGCGGTTTATGTTGCAAAATGTATGCTACTAAATAAAGACACTGCTGGCTCATTTCACACAGGGACTACATATCCTGAGAAGCCGACCAACTTGAGAACACCCAAACTTCACATGGTTGCTCCGCTTATTGTTAGTTGCCTTGTGATATGAGTGGCCACTTCCCATGCGGCCAACTCCTTACAACCTTTCAGTTTCCCTCCTGGAGAGTTTGAACTAAATTCCCCCCCAATCACTTGAATCAATTTCACCCACTCCCCACCCCCACAATATATATATATATATATGTATATATATATATATATGTATATATATATATATGTATGAACAAAAAAATAAATAAAAAAAATATATAAAAATCAAAAATCAGTTTCACCCACTCCCCACCCCAAAAAAACAAACCAAAAAGCAATCAAAAAGCGTCGCCGGCGCCTTCCAGGGCCTTCCTTGGCCCACAGCAAGGGGTCGAAGGCGCCTCGCAACCAGGCGGTTCGCCACTGGACAAAGGGGGAAACCAAAACACCGGTTTCTTCGCGTTGAGGGCCTGAAGCAAGGACACCCGTTGCTTGGCTTTCGGATGGCCCAGTGGCCTGGAAAAGCCAGGAAAGGGACCTTCGGCAAATAGACAGCTTCCATGGTGTTGGTCTACCTTTACCACACCAACAAACGTACCTTCAAGAAAAGTTATAGATTCATCTCTGACCATGCGCATTCGCGCGTCAGCCAGGTTCTCCGCTGAAAGCAAGGTCCTCCGGTCATGGTTTGGGTTGGGACCACATCTAAGATTCCTTTGGCTCATCTGGTTGTGATGGCACTGAAATCCAACTTGGGACAAGTCACAGAAATCGCCAATGACGAAGGAGTACCTCTAAATCGCCAACGAAGGAGTATCTCTTTGCCTCTAAGGAATGAACGAAACTCAACTTCAGAGACCAAGTCTGCATTGCTCGCATTTCCGCAGGCCACGTCCACAAGTGCATCTCGCAGTGCTGTCAGCCACAAGGTCAAGAAAGTAGACACCCCTGTGACAATAAACAGGGATCGAAACATTATACACCTGAACATTGCCCCTTAATTGGTGGTGTCCCTTTATTTTGGTCGAAAAGGCCATGTTTCAAATGGGCAAAAGGTATCTTTTAAGGAGCCCTGTCGAACATGGCCGCATATTGCACCATGAACACCAAGCTTACCCAGGGTCCATTTAGACAACCGAGTCGCGATCTCTTTGAATGCGGCCCGTGCATTCGGAATCCCAATCCAGCTGCTTCCGTGTCCATAACTGTCCGCGGTTCAGACTTCGGCTTTCAAAATTGGTTGCCTTTGGGCAAGTTTCCTTGTGTCTTTTTAAACGGCAGTGGTTTTCCGTGCGGTTTCCCCTTCAAAACCAGAAAGGGCACCATCACCAAAACAGACCTGGCGTTCCTTGAGCCACCCCAGTTCATGGCTTCCTTTCGCTTTCTTCCATTTGGTTAAGACCCCTGGAAAAAATCGAACTATTTCCAGTAATGATGGATTCCATTGAAAACCACCAGGGGGGAAAAATCAAAAACATATATTCATTTCATCCAATGGAAGCTTCTCCCCCAAAAAAAACGCGGCGGGCCTCTCGGCCTCGGCCTTCCCTCCCCGCCCGCCTGGCGGCAGCAGCTTTCTCAAGGCCTCGTCGCCGAGGTGCAACACGGCCGCCGTCTCCGGCCAGGTGTCGGGCCTCGGCCCCCCCCCGCGCCCGAAGCCCGAAGCGGCAAGGCGAAGAGGCGCAGCGGTTTTTTCCGGTTGGGTTCCCTGTAAACGAATGGGCGGTTGGGTGGGCGGGCGGGCGGGCGGGTGGGCGGGTGGTGGGTCACCCTCCAAAAGCAAACCACCTGGCCCATTTGCCCTCCCAGCATGTGGAACATAGAGCCGTACAGGGGGTTCCATGTTCAAAACAACAGGGCTCTTGGAGCAGCACAGCCGTACGGGGGGGGGGGGGGCTGTTTGGGGGGGCGGGGGTGGTTGGGGGGGGGTCTGAAGAGCAACAAATGGGGAGGGTCCATGACTGATCGGAGGTTCGGCCCTCAAGGTGACACATTTGGACATATAGTCCCCACCTGGATCCCCAGACGCCCTTTTTTCTAGCTATTTTTGCCAAATGATGGGCTACTAGTGGGTAAAGTGGCTGGCCAAAAAAGTGGCTACTTGGGGATCCAGGTATTCACCAGGATCCAAGGATTTGGCAGAAGCTGAGCTTGCCCTCGTAGCTCCTAAAGGGGAGCACCTCCCGGCAAGTGGTAAAGCCGAAAACCTCCCTAAAAACGGCCCCCCCCCCTTGGCTAAAGCGCCGAAAAAAGCGCCGGCCCGAGGAGTTTGAGCGGCGTCAAGGGCGCCCGCAGCAGCTCCGGGCGGATCTCCAGGCGGCGCTCTAAGATCAGCGGCTTGCAGCGCCCGAAGGCCTCGCTCGCTGACGGACGGTTTGTGGATCTGTGACGACGAAAAGCCCGGGCGGTTTTACACTAATGACAATAAACAGGGATCCTTACATTATACGGAACATTGCCTGTTAAATGGTGGTTTCCCTTTATTTGGGTGGAAAATGCCATGTTTCAATTGGGCAAAATGTATCTTGTAAGGAGCCCTGATAAATAAGTCAAAATGAGGTTGTTGAAGGAGGTTGGCTCAGGTTGTTGGAGGCCAAGAGGTTGAACCACCCGAAATCTCTTTAAAAGCGTCCTTTCTGTCTTGGGAGCTCGGCTGGCCCCACCTGAAGCCTGCAACGAAACAGAAAGATGTTCAAAACAAGCCCGTGGCGTCTCCCGCCTAGAACGGTTAGCTCCCGTTAAGTGCCATCCGTGGCCGAAACAGGACACCATGCACCAGGACCCCCCAATGGCTGGCAAATGGTCTGTGGAATGACCTTGCAATGGCTGTTTTGGGGTTATTTGCCAGCCATTGGGGGGTCCTAGCGGGTGGGTTTGTGTTTGCCTTAGTCCCTGAAGGCATCCGAGAAAGCCCCCTCCGACTGCCTTGGAAGTGGAGGGTTGCAGTCCGCCGTCCTCGCCGCCCGTACTTTTTCGCCGCCTGTACAGTGCTTCTCTACACTTTGTAGCCGGGCTCCATATTTTTGCATCCCTGCCCGAGTAGAACTGAGTAAAGAAATGGCGCATTCTCTCGGAGTTTGCAGAAATCGCCAGCCCTTCTGGACCCTGGTGCCTGATGCAAGATCACGTCAAGCGATCTGCAGAGCCCGATAAAGGAAAGTTCACCCTCACAAAATAAGTATTACTTAGACATGTACTCTGTGTGTGTACATGCTATACACCCAAGTGTACATACACATAGACGCCTGTATATTGCTCTGAGTTTGTGTGTGCGTGTGTGTGCGAAGCTGGGAAGCTCATAACATGATTACTCAATGCATGACCATCGCATGCTGCACTCCACAAATCACATCTGAACCCAAACAAGTCCCTTCCACTTTGAGACACCCCCTTCAGCGTTCTCGATAGGTCGCAGCTTCTGCAGAAATGAAGATACCGCCGAGGCAAACCAGCAAAAGAAAGACATTTAAGATATACTCACTTGCCCAAAGGACCCAGAAATAAAAGGTTCACCTTTTGGGGCCTTTACTACAGTGGACTAAGAGGGGAAAAAGGTTGGCTTTGGACAACTGAGTATACCTTGATGGTAGGTGCTCGCGTAGATGTCTTTGAGCACCTACCATCAAGTGCCTAGTCTTGACACATGCCCATTTCGATGGCAAGAAATGGCCATGGGTCAATATCCCGTACTCCAGTGGACATCCCAATCCCCCCAAAAATAGACTAAAATGGGTGATGCACCTACCCCAAAATGGTACCATTGGTTTTGACCCACAGCCAAATAGGTAAGTGACACCTGACTTCAACCGCAACCCAAAGGCAGTTCAGTGTCTGTCTCAACTTTGCCCTGATCGAAGAATAGTGCAAAATTGTATTTTGGAGAGTTGCCTTTCAACATCCCTTTGAAACCACCCAAAGGGGAGTCTCTAGAAATTCGACACCCCCACTATTGACACGACTAAAACCATTAGACGAGCCTTCGCGGACCGCCGTTTTCCTTCGCGGCTGCGTAGCATTTCTGAGGTCTCCACAAGAAACCAACATCACGTCAGCCATTTTGGGGCCCCGGGAAAAGATCGATGGACTCCCTGTTTTTTAATGGCCCAACGTCCGAGCCGAACTTTGCAACACAAACACATCTTGCTTCCCACACGTGACCAGAAAAAAAACACATGACCAGAAAAAAAAAAGAAGGACCAAACAAAAACAAAAAAAAAAAGAGAAGACACCTCCCACGTCCCCCCCCTTCAGCTTCGGCCATTCTTGCCCCGACTCGAGCGAACACCCGCCGGTCGCCTCCACGGCCCTCTTCCGGAGCTCCAGCTCCCGCTGCCGCAGCTCCGGCCAGCTGTGCGCGGAGGCCTCCGCCTTTCTGTGAGGCGAGGAAAAATTGAGAAGAAGATCGCGAGGTTTTCCGTTCTGGGGCCTACCGATTCCGTTTGGTTGAGACCCCCTAAATATATATATATATATATACATAATATGCCCAGTAGAGATACATTCTGTTTAAAACCAACAAGGGGAAAACAAAAAATCTGAAGCAAATGGAAGTACTGGCTTCGGCTGTCTTTCCATGGGCCCCCCAAAAAGGCTACTGCGGTCCCTAGAATCCACGACCCTTAACAATTGTGTCCATGACCCCTGAATTTGGGGTAATGACCCCTTTTTTTTAAGGCTCATGGAGACTCCAGGTCCTTCTTCTTGGCAACTTCCTGAAAAAGACCGCCCAAAAAGCGAGACTCTAAGATTTGGACCCCCAAAATCGGAAGCCGTCCGAAATGGAAACGCTGGGAACTCCACTCAAGGGCCCTTGGTCCTTGCATTTGGAGTCACGCCCATTTCAACAGAGAAGAAATCTTATGTTTTGGTTGACTAGTTCAGTGCTTGAGTACCAAAGTCAAAATCCCGTCTGGCTTTCAATTTGTGGCCAATGTGGACACTTATTTGGTTCCTCCAACTAACTCACCCCACAAAGTGAAACCGTGTAATCACGGCCGTGTTGTAACTCCAATAGGGTTGTAGGGTACTGATCCAAACTACCTTGTGATGATGGAGGAATCATGTGCTGTTTTTTTTTGCCAGCATTCCTAAATAAGAATCTGTCAGGCAACCTGATGGTGTCCCTGCTCGCTGACAGGCAGGCGAGCGCGCAGGAACACAAATTGTCGACCACAAAGAGTCCATGTCAGTGCGTCAGGCAGGCAGGCAAGCAGGAAGTCAATCAAACACTCATCTCCTCTCATCTCATATCATCCAATCTCTCCTCCCATCTCGCCGAACTTGTCCCGTCATCTCCCTCGCCGCATCTCATCAGTTTATGGTATGCCTTGTCCGTGTCTTGTTTACCTCTCGAATGTCATTCGGTGTCACTTGATATAATATAATGGATGTGTGGGAGTGTTCCCACCTGAAGTCGCCTTTATTTTTGGTGGTTGGGATTGGTGGTTTGGGAATTTGAGGCCCTGGCTCTTGCAGAGGGTACCCCATTCAGCGCCGGACCACCAATTGGAGGGAAGCGGATCTTTCGTGAAACCATGGCGCCCTGCAAATGGCCGGCCCCTCGCCCGGCCAGTGATCAAGTTGATTCTTTGTGGTGGCTTTTGCGCCAAAGTGTTTGTCACCTGAAAATAAGAAACGGCCCATTTGGATTACTAGGGCGTCCAGTAGAAAGGTTAGAATAAGGGTACCCTTTTTCGGTATAGCCGGGGAACCCTCCCCAAGAAAAAGAGCAAAAGGGCACTACTGGGGGACCTAGATTATAAGTCAAGGTACCGTAACGCAAGGCTGGCTTGTTCCAAAATCAGGGCGATCCCTCCAGAGAAACAACAATGATTTGCCGGAAAAACTCAGGATTGAATTCAAACCACCCGGCCTTGGACCGCGCATTCAGCAAGGGGCCTGAAAAATCAAACGAAAACAAATCCCTTTTGCTTTCCTTTTGGGGCAAGTTGAGAATTAGAAGACATGTTGCATCCAAAGAGAAAAACAAAAAGCGCTGTTTTTTGCATCGCGAATCAAAAAATCGCCGGCCTCCAGAAATTTCTGGTGGGCCTCCTGCGCCGATTGGAACTCTTGTAGCGCCTTCTCAAGGTCCTGCGCGTGCCGAAGGCTGCCATGTCTGGATACTGAGGGATCCCTCCCCATTTTCCAGAGATCCTTACATTGCCTTGTAAATGGTGGTTTCCTTTTATTTTGGTGGAAAAGCCATGTTTCAAATGGGCAAAATGTATCTTTTAAGGAGCCCCATTTCCCATCTCAAGCTTGCTCAAGCTGCATCAAACGGGGGGAATCCTCCCATGACCTGGCTCCCCCTGATCCATAAGCTTCGAAGATTGGCTTCAGTTTTCTTTTGGGAAAAACCCGAAAACAATGCCGGCAACCAAAAAAGGTTTGTTCAAGGGTCCAACGGGGTAGGAATTCTTACACCTAACTACGTCACGACAAGACAATTTACGTGTGTGAATATTCTACGAAGCTGGCCAGTTGTTTGCCGCCTGCCGTCCCCTTGCACACACCTCCAGGCGCACAGATTTGAGAGGGAGCACCAAGTTGTGTTTGGTCTCTACTAGGTTCGGTTCAGTATTCAGTTTGTAGTTTATACAAGATTACCATTCAAAAGGTGCAAAACTACAGAATTGAGGAAATTACACAACTCCGGAAAACAAAATCATCTTAATTCTGTGGCCCGAGCATGTTTTGCCTCCGATTGGTTGTCGCAGGTCCGTGTTTGGCTTGATTCCGTCGCCTGTGATCAAGTCGGTGGCCGAGGGTGAGCTGCCGCGAATCAATCCCTGCCGACAAAAATTGCAGCCCTTACGATTCCACGGACAGTATTCTAGGTCCTCCAGTAGAGAGGTTAGAATAAGGGTATCCTTTTTTCTGGACGTCTATTTTAGTGGGGGAACCCTCCCAACCAAAAAAGTTGGTAAAAGAAAACCTGGGACCTAGGTATCTGTGGCCGGTGGAATCCCGCATGGCTGCAGCTGCTCCATTGCATGAGCTTTTTTGCTAAGTTCAGAGAGTCGTTCATTGCGTTCTTTCTTGAAATAGTACCACATGGTCATACTCCAACAGGACGTACTCCCTTGGAACAACTTCCGGCACAGCATGAATTTCTCGTGGCATGCAAGGAAGGGCAAACACCATCCTTGCCGTGCTCACGGCATCTGTTTGACAGAGCCCGGCATCCGCACTTGGGAACTGCTGAGGCATGAGCAATGCCTGCGGCAAAGACGTCGCTTGGACGTCCTGCAGAAACCTGCTTAAATTAGCGAGTCACGCAACGTGGCGATTGCGCTGGAGCAAGGCAGCGGCGTTTGCTCCTGAATACCCCGAATCGGTGAGCCTGCAGCCAAAGCTGGGCCAAAGAGCCAAAGAGCCAAGAGTTGGTCATACCGAGTCAAAAGAACAGGAAAGCTTGAAAATGCTTCACAAGATGAGCTATATGCAACAAATCACAATCCTAAATCCCAAGGGACGATATGTACAACAGGACCTCTGGAATATGCTGAAAGTTGCTCAAAAGCTCAGTTGCCGACGGCGCAAACTCGAACACCAGCCACGAAGAGCGTACACGTTGCGCTGCAAGAGCGCGGCATTTCGTTGCCCGCCAAAGGGCGTGCGGCAGCAACTGCCGACACTTCTGGAACATGAAAAGTGCCCCTTGAAAACTCCACCAGCATATACCCCAGATAGCGTTGGAGATTTGACCGACATTATGGGCTCTATATAAGCACAAACAGCGCCCTAATGAACTCAGCAGCATCGTGATGACCTCGATGTCATCATGATAGCGCCAAAGAGACCCCCACTTCGCCCGAATTCGCCCCCATTTTGGAAGTGGACAAAATGCGCCCGCCGTCACCAGCGCCTCAACAGTACCCCAAGCACCCCAGGCAGCATAACAGCACCCCAAACTTCAATCTCGCCAAAAATGCGCCGCACCATGGCCACATTTCCATCAGCACCCTAAGCTGAAAGTCCCCCAAACTGCAGGCCTCCTGGCACTGCCGTCAATCTTGCAAAAATGCGCCCGTGCCGTCGCCAGCACCTCCAGCACCCCCAAGCAGCACCCGCCCTAGCACCCTGCCGTCAATCTGTCGCCAACACCTCAAACAGCACCCAAGCAGCACTGTCATCATGCAATCTTGCACAGATGCGCTCGCACCAGCGCCAGCACCTCAAACAGCACCCCCGAAAATGACCCGAAAAAGCACCTGCGCTGCATGCCGTGACCAGCACCGCAAGACACGCCTATGCCTGGATCCCCCCCAGCACCCTGCCGTCAATCTCGCAAAAAATGCGCCTGCACCGTTTTCCCCCCGAAACAGCACCCCCCGTAGCACCCTGCCACCAATCTCGACAAAATGCAAACAGCGCCCCAAAACGGCACCTGCACCAGCACGCCAAACTGCCTGCGCCGTACCTCAAACAGCCCAAGCAGCACCCCAAAACAGCACCCCAAACAGCATGCCCCTAGCATCAATCTCCAGCACCTCCACCACAGCACCACCTTGCCGTCAGCACCCTGCCGTCACCTGCAACAGCACCCCTCACGGCCCTGCCATCATCGTCAATCCAACACAGCAACTGCATCAGCACTCCAAGCTGGTGGCACCCAGTCGTCCCCTCTTTGTTAGAAGCTAGAACCCCGATAGCTTTCGGCGATGGGACATATATTTGACAAGTGCCCTCGTAGCTTGTGACTCCTCACTGGTGCAACACAGCACCAAAAACATATCTTCAAATAGAGGCACTGGGGATTCTCCGGGGCACCAGTTGTAATAAATTGGCTCGTGCAGCCTTGGGCGTGGGTCAGCTCTTCTCGAGCATCGTGGGCTGAGCGTTGCCCAATGTGTGCAGCTACAACTGCAACAAAAGAACCACGAACTGCAAAAAGCCGAACACCTCATATGGGTGTGGGTCAAAATTAAGCCACCAGGGGACCGCGGGTTCTAGTCTTTGGTTCAATTTACCAGGGTTCCATTTCGGGTACCTATTTTTGACCCACAGCCATATCACGCCTGGGTAATGCTTTATCTGGAGGAGCCTCCTGAGCAAAGGAAGCCCCAAGAAAGGATTGCGTGCAGGCAGACTGGCGGGAACGCATGCTTTCATGGCGTATGTAGATGGATGCGCGCGCATGCGTATGTAGATGGATGCGTGCACGGGTTGCTCTACGCTCGCGAGCGTTCGTGCACCTGTCTGCAAAGTGTACGCAGCACGCGTGCGTGTTGTGGTAGGTGTGCGTGTGCACAGCTGTGTAACTCTGTATGCATACATGCATGCATGCATGCATGCATTCATGTATGTATGTATGTATGTATGTGTGTCTGTCTGTTTGTGTCGGTGTACGTATGTATGTATAGGTTCGCATGTACGGGCGTGTGTACGTTACTTGTGTGCCTGCATGTGAATAAATGCATAAATGAATGAATGAATGAATGAATGAATGAATGAATGAATGAATGAATGAATGAATGAATGAATGAATGCATGCATGAATGAATGAATGAATGAATGATTGAATGAATGAATTAATAAATGAAATTAAATGAAATGACATGAAATGACATGAAATGAAATGAAACGAATGAAATGAATGAAACGACTGAAATGACTGAAATGAATGAAATGCAAGAAATGCATGAAATGCCAGAAATGCCAGAAATAAATGAATGAATGAATGAATGAATGAATGAATGAATGAATGAATGAATGAATGAATGAATGACTGAATGAATGAACGAACAAACGAATGAGTGACTGAATGGAATAGAATGGAATTCAATGGAATGGAATGGAATGGAAATGGACATGGAAATGCAATGGAATGAAATGAAATTAAATGAAGGAATGAATGAATAAATGAATGAATGAAATTAATGAACTGAATGAAATGAATGAAATGACTGAAATAAATGAAATAAATAAAATGAATGAATGAATGAATGAATGAATGAATGAATGAATGAATGAATGAATGAACGAACGAACGAATGAATGAATCAATGAATGAAATGACTGAAATGAATGAAATAAATGAAATGATTAAAATGAATGACTGGCTGACTGACTGAGTAAGTAAATAAATACATGAATTCCGCGGCATTTCCATAAGACCATCCTCCCCGGCCCACCCCTCCCCCCCTAATGCTCCGACAGCGTGAATTTGAGCTTCCCCATGAAGTAGTTCAAGGCTGACGGGGAACAACCCATGCTGTTTTGTTTTGTTCATCTGTGTCTCTGTCTCTCTATGTCTGTAGATCTGTATGTCTGCATGTTTGTACATCTTTACGTCTGTGTGCGTTGGCGTGTGTGTGTGTGTGTGCGCGCGTATCTGTGTATGTGTGTACGTGCGTGTGTGCATGTACTTGTGTGAGCCGCGCTCGTATGTGTATCCGTGTATGCGTGTGGGGTGTGTGCAATGTGTGCAATGTGTGCAATGTGTGGAATGTGTGTGGTGTGTGGTGTGTGGTGTGTGGTGCGTGGGGTGTGGGGTGTGGGGTGTGGTGTGTGGTGTGTGGTGTGTGGTGTGTGGTGTGTGGTGTGTGGTGTGTGGGTGTGTAGTGTGTGTGTGGTGTGTGTGGTGTGTGTGTGTGTGGTGTGCGTGTGTGTGGTGTGTGTGTGTGTGGTGTGTGTGGTGTGTGTGTGGTGTGTGTGTGTGGTGTGTGTGTGTGTGTGTGTGGTGTGTGTGTGTGGTGTGGGTGTGTGGTGTGTGTGTGTGTGTGTGGGTGTGTGTGGTGTGTGGTGTGTGTGTGTGTGGTGTGGGGTGTGTGGGGTGTGTGTGTGTGTGTGCGGTGTGTGTGTGTGTGTGTGGTGTGTGTGTGTGTGAGTGTGTGAGTGTGTGAGTGAGTGAGTGAGTGAGTGAGTGAGTGAGTGAGTGAGTGAGTGAGTGAGTGAGTGAGTGAGTGAGTGAGTGAGTGAGTGAGTGAGTGAGTGAGTGAGTGAGTGAGTGAGTGAGTGAGAGTGAGTGAGTGAGTGAGTGAGGGAGTGAGTGAGTGAGTGAGTGAGTGAGTGTGTGAGTGTGTGAGTGTGTGAGTGTGTGTGTGTGAGTGTGTGAGTGTGTGTGTGTGTGTGAGTGAGTGAGTGTGTGAGTGTGTGGGATTGTGTGAGTGTGTGAGTGTGTGAATGTGTGAGTGTGTGAGGGTGTGAGCGTGTGAGCGTGTGAGCGTGTGAGTGTGTGAGCATGTGAGCGTGTGAGCGTGTGAGCGTGTGAGCGTGTGAGCGTGTTTGTGTGTTTGCGTGGGTGCGTGCGTGCGTGCGGCGTGCGTGCGTGCGTGCGTGCGTGCGTGCGTGCGTGCGTGCGTGCGTGCGTGGGTGGGTGGGTGGGTGGGTGGGTGGGTGGGTGGGTGGGTGGGTGTGTGTGTGTGTGTGTGTGTGTGTCTGTCTGTGTGCGTGTGTGTGTGTGTGTGTGGGTGTGTGTGTGTGTGTCTGTGTGTGTGTTTGTGTTAGTTTGTGTGTTTTGTTTGTGTGCCTGTCTGTGTGTTCATTGACCATCCCACGCCCGGCTGAAGCAGCTCCAGCAACCCCCACTCTGTGAAGGGGTCGACCATCGCTGTGGCTGAGACAGACCCTGCTCCCGCAGGCTCTTGTTTTCAAAAAAGGCACGGCTCAGCGACACGCTGTGAAAGGCGCGTCGAAAGAAACACCGGGCCCGGGTCATCTTGGTTCGAGCTAAGCCAATTGGTTCAAGCCTGGTAGCCTAAGGGGCTGAAATAAATAAAATGGGGAAAACGGCAGGCATCTTTGATCTAGACAAGGCTGCCTCATGAACGAGAGGGGCGTCAGCTCAGATTGACAACCCACCTCCCCTCTCAAAAATTGCGATCTGGTGGTTTTCTCTGCAACTGCTCCATTCAGGACCCCGCAAACCGATTTCCGTGTTGAGAGTAAGGGGTCTTGCGAAAAACGCCCCCCTGTTGCGCTTGGCTTCCTACAAACCCTTGGCTATGTTGCGCTCAGTCTTTTGGGAAAGGGGCAAGCCTGAGACGCCGAGCCCTTGGCTGGTTCTGCTGTTGGCATCCAACAATGAGGAAAGGCTGAGAATTGCGGCTACAATTGAAGATATGTGACTTCCTTGATTTGATTTCTTGTTTGAGACCGCCTCTTTTCCGGCCTTTAGAGTACCATGTTCCGGCAGAAATCTGGAAGCTTGCAGTATGACAAGCAAGCCGCCTGCGTGCGAGCCCCCAAAAGCCTCAAGCAAGAAACATCACTTTGAGGCTCGCCCATTGGGGCCACTAGCTGCGAGTCTACATGAGATCCTCTGCAGGGAACACGCTGCGTGCCGCGTATGGCGTCTGGATTGCCCAGAAAAAGGTAGGCCACTCGGTGAAGTGGATGCCTGTAGGCATGCTTTACCTCTAAGGTCCCAATCAGGGGCTTCAACACTTGTTTTCGACACCCACATCTGCTTTAGCTGTCCACCACGAACTTTCAACCTGCCATACCGCGTAGGCATCAGCTACAGGGAGTCATTCACGCTGCTCGGGCCGATGGAGGTACCACTTTGCCCAAGAGTGTCGTTGTGCTTCCGGAGAGCGCCCTGGATGGTCTTCCTTAGCCAAAAGGCCCAGGTGTGGGGAAGATGAAAGATGCTCATGGGGCTCTGTTGTTTGTTGAATTCCCATACCTGAGAACTCCGTCGGGCTAAAGTAAACGCCGTTGTGATTTTGGACGGGAACTTCTGCCGCCGCAACAAAAAACACCGTTGAATTCAAGCAACGCCGGCGGTTTGCAAGAAACGCCGTTGGCCCCTGGCTGATCCAAATCAGCTCAGGGCCGCGCAAAGCAGTACCAGAAGGTAGCAACATGAAGCGCTGAACACAACACAAAACCGACTTTCGCTCCCTTGCAAGGCGGCTTTGGTCGATTTGTGACATCCGGATCACTCCTTAGCGAAGATTATTTCAAAAAACAACTTCATCAAGGAAGCGTTTGCGGTGCTTGGGCTGGAGCTCCGCCGTCGCCGCGCGTTTCCGCCGTCGGGACATAGGTTCCCGCCGGTGCAAGTCAACACATTTGGCGGCAAAGCAAAAAACGCCTCGTCGAGTCTCAGGCTGAAATTTTCGCCTTTTGGAGTTTATAGGTATGGCCGTGGCTCAAAAAACCAGTACCAACATGGAACCAGGTAAGTGGCAACATGGACCAAAACCTGTTTAACCCCTCCTGTTTAATTTTGAGCCACACTCATATATTGAAGCCGGGGCCCCGTTGCGTCTTTGTTTGGATTCTCGCCCCGAACCGAACCGGCTCGCCCGGCCTGGCGTTTTATTCTTGATTCACGCCTGGGGCTGAAGACAAGCAGAGGAAGCCTTGTTTCCGGCCCGAAGCTTGAACTCAAAAAAACATAAAGGAAGGCGCCCGGGAATGTCAATTCAAAAGGTGGTACTTGCTTGAAAAGAGCCGGGTGGAGCCGGGGTTTGTTTGGAATTGCCCGGTGCTCACTCGCCTGCTTGGTGGAGAGTGCAAAATGAGGAAATCCAAAACAGCTAATGTGGCGTCAAGCTGAAACACACACTGGTTCCTTGAACATGACACGCTTGTTTGATCAATTAAGCGCGCAACACCTCTTGATTCTACCCAACGGTTTCTGAATGAAACCAGATAATAGAACCACCTACTAAACTTGGCAATTGGGACTCGGGCGCTGCTCTCAAGTCCCCCATGACAGACGCAATGACATTCGAGATGCCCCTGGATTTCAAGGTAAGCTCCAAGGGAAGCTAGCTCTGTTGTGTCGGGTCAGTTTCGCGTTGTTGCAATGTACAGCTTGTGCTCAACCAAACAGTGTGCCAACCAGGGCTCCCAAAACAGACTCGTGGCTCTCCAGGGCTAAGCTCCGAGCGGCGAATGAGGCCCCCACTTGCCAACTCGGGAACGGAAGGTGAACCCACCCTACCGCTTCGCCATTTTCTTGTTAAACCTTAAAAACCCCACAAAAACTTAAGCCAGAAAGAAACCCAACCTAGGAACACCCGAAGCACCTCCTTGTTCTGCATGCAACACATGCATTGGAGCAACAAACACGTAGTTTGCTGGCGCCATACGCACCGCAATGAAATCTGTGAAGGAAGAGCCTCCCGAATGGCTCGCGCACATGAATGTTCCACGGAAATGATGTTCCACGGAAATGATGTCCTCCGGGCCCCATGGATCCGAGGTGCTGGATCATCTTCTGCATGCGTGTCTCCATGTCCACCTCCTCCACTTCCTTCTCCGGCCACGGCAGCTCCGGCAGCGCGTGGCCCCCGTAGCGCGCGATCTGCTCCTGGCTCAGTTTCTGAGAGTTGGGACCCCAGCGGCCCAAGGACCGTGATAGAAGAGGGAAACCCTCTTTGGGGTTGACTGCTTTAGCGACTTGTGCTTTTTGTGGGGGAGGAAATCAAGCAAAAAGGGACATGAAGAGTGCTATTGAACCCCGCTACACTGGGATGCACACGCCTTAGGCTGCATAGGTTCGAAAAGAACAGAAGCGCCCCTGAAGCGTCGCACGCATTGCGCGCGACCTCGCAGCAAAATTATCCACTACCCCTCCGCTATGCAAGGGCGTCCTACCCTTGGTGTTGACACACGCTTGCGTGCGTCAGAAAGAAACTCATGCCGCTGCACAGCCAATGGATGAGCTGAAGCGAGGGATCTTGTCATTATCATTCGCAGTTGGGTGTAAGCAAAACCAGTAGCCCCAGAAGAAAACCGTGCGTCCGCATTTGGTCAGGATCACCAAATCCCAAAGCGGGCCCAGCTGCCTGCTGAGGGCGGGGCCAGGCTGCTACGTACTGAACAACTGCGTCTCTGAACGGAAACCAAACAGAATGAAGAGGGTTGAAGGGGCACCCATATGATTCATATGGGCTTAAGATCCTGGCAAAACCAGTTTGGTCCTAAGCCATATGGCGCCGCCAACAGGAAGCCAACGTTCGGATCAGTCGATCAGTCCCCTATGTCAGGAACAGCTGCAAGATAATCATCGCCCCTGCCCGAAGTAAAAACCCCTGGTAATTCGTCAAAGGGCACCGCGGCCAGTTCGCTCCATGCCAGTTGCTTTTCAGTGCTCTAAGACAAAGCAAATTGTACGCTTCCCTTGCGCGCTGAAGCCGCTACGCAGGCCTTGTGTTTCCTGTACAGACGCTGCAACAAGAGCCCCGGATCAATGCTCTGGCTGATTTCCTCCCTTGAAACTACAAGCCGCCCGTTTCCCAGAAACCGGTTGAATTCCCCTAAAAACAGGTCAAATCCCCCTCTAGAAAGTGACCAAACCCCCTTTAAAAGCCGTTGAAACCTGTCAGCTAGAAACCAATAGAAACCAATAGAAACCAGTCAACTTCCCATCCTGTCAAATCCCTGTAAAGACCAGCCTAACTCCGGTCAAATCCCGCAAGAAACCGGTTAAATTCCCTCTCTCAAAGCTGAGGTCAAAGCCCCACAGAAACCGGTCATATTTTCTAAAGCTGGTCAAACTCCCCTCTAGACCCTCTAAAAACAGGTCCAACTCCGTTCAAATCCCATAGAAATTAGTCAGATTCCCTAGACATTTGCACCTTCGCTTGGCCCGCCATTCTGTAGCTCTCTGCGGCTCTGGCCGATTGGCTGGCCCATCTGGCCTTGCTGTCATTTCACCTGGTGAAACCAAAGGCAAGCCCTTGACATGTCTGCCAACGAACACCTTGGCTGTGGCACCCCCCAACTGAAGTTGCAACGTAACCTGCCAAAACACGTTTAACACACACGCACACACGCAAACGCGCGCGGCGCGAACCACTACATGCCGGGAGCATGAGAGAAACAACACGAAATGAAACAGACTAGTATGCATAACAATTCCCTGCCCAAAACCACTATACATATATACATATTATGTAAAAGCACATGTGCCAAGAGCATGCGACTTAAATCAAGCCCCGGCCTTGTCCACGGGGTGCAAGAGCGCCGCCTCCCAATCCTTTACACCTCCCGGTAAGCCTCAAGTGCCATGGTCAGGTGGGGTTGCGTGGGCTTAAGGTGGGCTTGTGCGGATTTAGGCTTGGTTTAAGATGGCCTAGGGGCGTATGTGTGGTTTAGAAAGGGTGGGTTGGTTTGAGGCGGGCTTAGAGTGGGTGTAGGGCTCTGGTTGGTAGCAACAAGGAATGCCCAGGATCTTTCCTGAGTTGTCAACAAAGACACGCTACGTGGCTAGCTTTAGAGAACACACGGCACACATGTTTTGGTGCATGTGGCACCCAAATTCTAAGGCTGGCTATCACATACACCAAAATATGTGTACCGTGTGTTCTCTAAATCTAGCCACGTAGCGTGTCTTTATTGATAAGAGAAACAAAAAGAGCCTGGGGATTCCTTGCTGCCGGCCAGAGACCTGAACCCATCCTAATACAACAAACATATCTCGGTGTCATGTCCACCGGTTTCTTGAAACGAAACCCGGTGCCCTCAAGGAAACACTATGCTTTGGGGATATCTCCATTGCCAAAAGCAACTTGCTGCTTCGATGGGGGAATGAGGAAAAGCCCATGAATCATCCCTAGGTTCCTCGTTTGGGAATGGTACCCCTGTTGATTCCCTGAGCAAGAATGAAAGCCATGAGCTTCTGCATTCAACCCATTCACGCCCTTCGAGAATCCCTGCTAGTGTGACTGTGGTTCAAGGGATATGCGGATCTGAGCCTCCATTGATTTACCATTCGTTTCGTAGGCTTACGGGCTTGGCTTGGTGTCTTGGCATTGAAGTCACCGGGTTTCGCGTAAAGGGCCTCTAGGGTGGTATTTGGTCCAGTGCGTCAAGGTCGCATCTTCGAGCTAAAAGCCACTCCCCGCGCAGGAAAGCCGTCTCTTCAAAGCCAAGCTTTTGGACCCCTCGCTAAAGTCATCCCTGTGTTCTCTGTGGCAATGGTGCCCCTCGACAAGCGCCTAACTTCCATTTGCTCAAGTCTTCATGGAAACTCTATCCAGTGATAGTTTCCCTTGAAAACCAACAGGGGAAAGAAATCAAATGCAAACAAGGCCTACAGATTTGGAAGGCAGGGTTGGGCCAAAGGTCCGTGGTGTGTCAACAGGCGAGTCGAATAGAAACCAGCACGATTTGCATCTTGCATGCCTTTGCTGAAGTGATTTTCCACCGGTCTCTGTGGCCGGGAAACAAATCACACTTCCTGACGGGATTGGCCAGAAAAAGCTGAACTTTGGCTTACCGCAAAAATGGCCAAAACCCACAAAGTCCAGGAACTCAGAAGTGAGGAATTGGAAGATCCATGGGGGACGCCGACATGCGCCGACTGCAAGATTCGTTGTAGAATCGACCCCCCCCGGCACCTGAATAGCCCAAGCCAAGGTGTCCGTTCTCATCAATGGGCTTGTAAATGCAAAACAAAGGGAGCCCAGGCATTTTTGCCCTATTTGGAGGCAAACCCACAAAGTGATCCTATGGTTGACTTCACAACATGGCTGGAATAGGACGAAGTATCACTTCACTCATCTTGGGCTGCTTATATTCAAGCCTGTCCCAGACCGCGTGTGCATCCTGGGACCATTTGGGCGCGAAGCAAGCAGGGAACCAGCCATTCAAGTCTGAATTTTACTTAGAGGACCCGTTAGTGGCCAACGCGGGGAATGTCCACTGAGATGGTTCCCCATAAATTCATAGTGAGAGCTTTTTTGCTTGGCACTCGAACATCTGGACCTGTACCGAGTATAACAAATCCATGGGATCGGTTCAGTGGCGTCATCCATGCCTTGCGGAGCATCAGATCTCGATTGAACCTAAAACCAGCAAGCCAACTTGCGGTTGGCTGTGCGGCAACCCCAACGATTTGCATTGCACTTACCTTGAAAAGGGCAGACAATGCGTATCCTTCCGTCAGACACCGTTATTTCGGAAGGTGACAGCTGTTCCGCGTCAGAACCCTCAGAAACCTCAAAAACAACTCACAGATCCTCATCCTTCGCCTTGCTTCCCTTTCTGGCAACACTTCTCTCTTGAAAGTTCTGTTCTGTTCTGCCTTCTTTGTTTTTGTTTTTCTTTGGGGGCGGGGGAATCCCCACCAACGGCAGCAACACCATCCCCCAGTGTGCTTCTCGCGCTTCCAGCCCGCGCCTTTGTCGCCCTCTCCAAAGTCCACGCAGGAGTCCAGGTCCAGCAGCGCCAGGAAGTGCTGCCACCGCGCGCGGCTCACGCCCTGCGGGCGAGAAAACGACGAGGCCGACGGACTCTCCCTTCTGGTTCCTTGCGCCAAACAAGATCTCGAAGTGACTGCCCGGGGTCTGAACTGTATAGGTCTCACAATCTCACATGCGCAGCCAGAACCGGCAGGCCTAAGTTTCGACTAACAACTTGAGGATTATATATGTATAGATAGAACCAGTCTTTTCCAAAATAACAACCAATTGACATGTGCTTCACCAAAAATCGACCTGTCGTTTGCGTGCTCCCGAACCAGGATTTTTCAGGAGCGTCCGGGTGGTCGCGGTTTTTCGTCGGGCGCACTTCAGACCACCCTTAGCCCCCTTAATGTTGACCCCGGATTAATAACCCCCTGGTTGATTAATAGGGGGGTGTCCCCTTTTAGTGGGGACTCATCTCTCCCCCCTAACAATGGGACGGGTTTATTAATCCTGGGTCAACATTAGCCCCCCGAACCTCCCCCAAACTCCCACCCCCCCCCTTGCCCCCTCCCCACCGCTCCGGAGGCTAGAAACAACCCCTGCGCCTTCTGGTCGGACTCTTTTGGCGGTGAGAACGAAAGGTGTCGGGGAAACCAGAAGGAAAACCACCTTAAAGCTGCACATGGCCATGGGTCAAAATCCCGTACCTCCAGTGAACATCCCAATCCCCACTGAAATAAAGCCTAAAATTGGTACACCTACCCCAAAAATGGGATCCTTCGCCCATTTTGACCAAAACCGTGCCCCATCAGCATCGCCTTGAAGACGTCCAGCAGGATCTTGCCATGCGCCAGCCGCGCATGGCCCTGCAGATCCTCTGACAAGGCCACCTGCACACCTGCAGTTTTTGTTTCAAGAAGCAACCCAAAAACAAATGGATTCCCTTTAGATTTCCTTTGAAGCCCAAACCAAACAGGGTACCTTCAAATGCAGATCTCCTTGAGGGCTTCTCGAATCTCCGGCCAGGGGCCCAAAAACACCGGAGGGTTGTGGAAAATGACTGGTGATACCAAAGTGGGATTTCTATGATGTGGCCAAGTGCAATACGCTTTCTACTGGTATCACGGAAAGTCGGCCCACTATGCACATGTGGTTGCCTAGGTCACCTTGTTTTTCTTTTACACTTCCAGTGGAAGCATGGCGTCATGTCCATCCGTCGCCAAACCCAAGCAAAACATGGGCCATCGTCCGGCTGAAGGCTAGACACATGAGAGTTCGATTCAAATTTTGCCTCGCCTGGATGGGGCGAAACACCGATGCTCAAAAATGGTCGCTCCAAGGACAACAACCGCTTGTCGGCCGTTTCATGTTCCGGCCAAGCAGGGCGCAAAAGGCCACGTCAGAGACAAGCACGCAGGGTATGTCTCAAAACAGGGGAACCTCCAAAATGCTTGGATTCGTCTCCTTTGGGTGTCCCTTCAAAGCAAGGTGAAAAGAGGAGCTTCCTTGATTTATCAAGTCTTTGTTTTCGTTTCAAAGGGGTTCTTCGCACACCGTCCGGGTTGCGACCACCAAAAAGAGCGGAACATCTTCATTGGGCCCAGCCCTGGGAAACCTGAAGCCCACCTTTCCGGCCGAAGTAGTTCACCAAATTACTGTCCCAGCCCCGTGAAACCTGTGGGCCCACCTATCAAACGCATTTCTCAAGTACTCGGTTAAAGGGAACCAGTTTCTGACTTTGACTAGGTCCTCCTGTAGAGAGGTTAGAACAAGGGTACCCTTTTTAGTGTAGTCTATTTTAGTAAGGGGGGGTTCCGGAACCCTCCCAACCAAGAAAGAGGTGAGAAAGGGCACATAGCTAGGGGACCCACATTGATACCCCGCAGAGACCGTCACAAGCCCAGCCTTTCCGGACACCCGAAAACCCCGAACGGGTTCGTTGACAGCGCGGGTCAAACCTCCAGAAGGCCCTGCTTTGAGGTCCAGAGATCCCGCCGGGGCACAGCAAAGCTGAGCCACTAGCAGGTTCAGGATGAAAATGTACACCAGCAAGGCGTAAACTGCCTGAGGAGTCTGGATTGAAATGTATTCATGCATTTAAAAAAGATATATATATATAGGTTTGTTTCTTTGTTTGTTTGTTTGTCTGTCTGTTTGTTTGGCTGGCTGGTTGGTTGGTTGTTTGGTTGTTTGTTTCCTTGTGTGTTTGTTTGTTTCTGGCTTTGTTTGTTTCTTTGTTGGTTTCTTTGTTTGTTTGTTTGCTTGCTTGCTTGCGTGTTTGTTTGTTTGTTTGTTTGTTGGTTGGTTTGATTGATTGTTTGTGTGTTTGTTTGTTTGTGTGTTTGTTTGTGTGTTTGTGTGTTTGTTTGTGTGTTTGTTTGTGTGAGTGTTTGATTGATTGTTTGTGTGATTGTCTGTTTGCGTGTTTGATTGTTTGATTGTTTGTTTGTTTGTTTGTTTGTTTGTGTGTTTGTCTGTTTGCGTGTTTGTTTGTTTGTGTGTTTCTTTCTCTTTCTTTCTTTCTTTCTTTCTGTCTTTGTTTGTTTGTTAGTTTGTTTGTTTGTTTGTTTGTTTGTTTGCTTGTGTGTGTGTTTGTTTGTTTGTTTGTTTGTGTGTTTGTTTGTGTGAGTGTTTGTTTGATTGTTTGTGTGATTGTCTGTTTGCGTGTTTGATTGTTTGTTTGTTTGTTTGTTTGTTTGTTTGTTTGTTTGTTTGTTTGTGTGTTTGTCTGTTTGCGTGTTTGTTTGTTTGTTTGTTTGTTTGTTTGTTGTTTGTTTGTTTGTTTGTTTGTTTGTTTGTTTGTTTGTTTGTTTGTGTGTTTGTCTGTTTGTGTTTGTGTGTGTTTGTTTGTGTGTGTTTGTTTGTTTGTTTGTTTGTGTTGTTTGTTTGTGTTTGTGTGTTTGTGTGTGTGTTTGTTTGTGTGTTTGTTGTGTTTGTGTTTTTTGTGTGTGTGTGTGTGTGTGTGTTTGTGTGTGTGTTTGTGTGTGTTGTGTGTTTGTGTGTGTTTGTGTGTGTTTGTGTGTGTGTTGTGTTTGTGTTTGTGTTTGTGTTGTGTTTGTGTGTGTGTGTGTTTGTGTGTTTTGTGTGTGTGTGTGTGTGTTTGTGTGTGTTTGTGTGTTTGTGTGTGTTTGTGTGTGTGTGGTGTGTGTGTGTTTGTGTGTGTGTTGTGTGTGTGTGTGTGTGGTGTGTGTGTGTGTGTGTGTGTGTGTGTGTGTGTGTGTGTGTGTGTTGTGTGTGTGTGTGTGTTTGTGTGTGTGTGTGTGTGTGTGTGTGTGTTTTGTGTGTGTGTGTGTGTGTTTGTGTGTGTGTGTGTGTGTGTGTGTGTGTGTGTGTGTGTGTGTGTGTGTGTGTGTGTGTGTGTGTGTGTGTGTGTGTGTTGTGTGTGTGTGTGTTGTGTGTGTGTGTGTGTGTGTGTGTGTGTGTTGTGTGTGTGTGTGTGTGTGTGTGTGTGTGTGTGTGTTGTGTGTTTGTGTGTGTTTGTGTGTTTGTGTGTTTGTGTGTTTGTGTGTGTTTGTGTGTTTGTGTGTTTGTGTGTTTGTGTGTTTGTGTGTTTGCTTGCTTGCTTGCTTGCTTGCTTGCTTGTTTGTGTGCTTGTTTGTTTTGTTTGTTTCTGTGCTTGTTTTCGGCTCATTTCGTAAGGCTCAGTACCGTGTTTAAATGGCTGCAACTGGACTAGCCTGGTGTCGCACTCTGAGGCTACCTCTTCAGGGTTGCTCCCAAAGGAAATGGACTTTCCTTGGTGGGACTGTATTTGGGCTTGAGTAAGCCCTTAGAAACCTACATTATCAACCAATTGCAACTCTGGGCACGAAATAGGGAGGGAAAACATGAGACAATTCCCCGCCCCCCTTTTCGTCTCCTTTTCAAAGAAAAACAACTATGGGCGATTTAGCACGATCGACAAAAGGACACCAAAAAAGACCGCGTATGAGTTTTCTTCGAAAAACAACCCGCCCCCTTTTCGTGGCGATTTAGCACGATAGACAAAAGGACCCAAAAAAGACCGCGTGTTTTTCTCGAATAACAAGGTGCCAGCAGGGAGAAGAGTAGGAAACTCTGCGAGGCCAGCTGTAGTACAGAGTCCAGGTCGTAAAGCATCAAAGCAATCCTCGCATCAATTCAAACGATCGATCGGGGAGCCCCGGCACGAAAAGCTTCTGCCTAGACCCGGAAATACGACCCTTACAATTGGGACATTTCCAACTTTTGAGGGTAGGAGGTCTAGGACGTTCCCCCTAGAGGACGTGAACAAAGTAAGTGAGCCCCCTAGTTCTTGGGTATGAAATTTAGAGCTACCGCATGGACATGCTGACCGAATGACGTGGCCCAATATGGGTCCCTACGTAAAGGGCATCAACATGAAACTGGGTTTGTTGGACATGGAAGCCTCTACCTACCTGAAGAAGTAGCGGGCTTCACCCCTTCACCATTTTGGCATAAGATCTTCTCAGGGGAATCAAACAAATATCCGGAGGCTTCCAGGATCACAAGCCCCCCAGACTTGGGCTTGGGCACAAGCACCTTTGGGTCACAAGCTCATGTTGATTGCTCCGAACCCAGAAAATGGACACTGGGGGGAAGCACTGACCCCAAATCAGTTTGGTACCTGAAGGACGTCTTACAGATCTTTGGACCGGATCAAAGTCAAAAAATCGCCTCGATCGGCTTCGGTGTCCCACCTGAACAGGACCATGGCGATCTGATCACTCGACTGGAACTCAACGAGATCCACCTTCTCCAACTCCACCGACAGCGCGGAGAGAGTGAACCTGCACGCGCGAAAAGGGGCATGGATTTATCAATCAAAAAGCTAGCGCCTTTTGGCTTTGGGTAAAACCAAATGTGTTGGCGATTTAGCCAGATACTGGACAGAAACCATTTCGAACTGAAGAAACACTTGGCCACCGGAAAATGAGGCTGATGGGCTGACAATACATGCACTGTCTTGCTACTTTACGCATGTTATGTTTGCAAGCACTATGATATAGAGCCAGTAGAAATACTTCCACCAGCAAAATGATTGAGAATATAATAATGGGTTGTGCAAAATCAAAACAAAACCCAAATCAATCACTTGCATTAGCTAAAGGGCTTCCTCCATATAGGATGTTGGCCGTGCACCACCTCGTGGCATGGATACATGGGTGGCTCGTCCTTGTTAAAGGAACCCAAAAAGGAGCGCCTTCATTTTGGGGGTTTGCCCAAAAAAGACATACATGTGTCCACTTGGGATTTGGAACCAACATGAGGAGTGTCCTTCCAGCCTGAAAGCGAAGGCTAACTACAACTCCCAGCGAGTCTCCAAGATCCGGAACCTGGGAATCTTTACCCTAAGTACACCTCACTTCCAAGGCATCCAAATAGGATATGGCCATGTGTTGAGAGTCTTGGCAGGTGCTCGTGCGGATTCACAGCTGGAGGCCGGTTTAAGCTGGAGGGCCCTATGGCCAAAGAAAGTCTGGCGCAGTTCCTGACGCTTCATCGGCTCAAAGCCAACGTCCCAAAAGCTCTTCCTGGAATGACGCGTGAGAGCCGGGGCCCCGCCCCACTCGCTGCGAACCCTCGAGGCCTTTTCTTGAAAAGCCAGGCGTCTTGTGAAAGGGCCAAATGAAACCCAGAAAGGGTCCAAGTACCTGATGTACTTTGACAGGATGCACTTCCCGGGGAAAAAGGTCCAACTACCTGATGTACAACGACCCCATGCACTTGGACCCGGGAAAAACATCGTCTTGACAAGACGCGTAAAGGACGCGATGAGGAAGGCGATGGCCAGGAGGCACATGACCAGCTGGCCCACGGAGCGTGTGATGATGACTCGGTAGGCCGACAACTGCACGGAGATGCTCGCCAAATCCAAGATCAGCACAAAGTAGAGCGCCACGCCAATACCTTGGACATGGTGTCTGTTGGGACCCAAGCCAAAGGATCCCGGCTAGGTCCTGCGGAGAGGTTAGAATAAGGGTACCAACTTTTGTCTGTAGTCTATTTTAGTAGGGAACCCGCCACCTTGAAAGGTAAAGTGTAATGACAACCATTTTGGGGGTCCCCTCATGCGTGTGGAGACCAAGGGCCTCTTTGGGATCCGATTGGAAAGGAGGGTGGGCCCTCAGTTCCAATCTTTCTTCCCACGAAGAGAAGGAGCCCCCAAAGGAATCTGGGTACTTCAACCCGCCTCTAGCGCTTTGCAAGGGATTGAACCCAAACCTGGGTTCAAGTCAACGGTCAGCGGCCACCGGCGCACCACTTTTAGGGCCACAAACAAAGGGACGCACCACATCCTGTGCAAAGGATTCAGCTTGTGGCATCATCCTTTGCAACAGATCTCTGAGAGGGTCGACTCACTTCAGGCAGAGACTGGTCTGAACTCGGCATTTTGGGAAAAACCCACAGATGTCACCTGGTGAAATCCTTTGAGAAAGAGAAAAACTCCACTGCAAAAGTTTGGGGGGGGCCGCTGGTTTCCTGAGGGTCTGGTTGCAAGCGCAAGGGAAATGCCGGTTGGTCTATGTGCGCTACACCTATCTTAACAAAAGCTTCCCTTTTGGTTCCCGCCGGGTTGTACTGCGAAGGCCAAATCGTGAGCCCTTCGACTCCCAGCCGGCGGATCCAGAGAATCTCCGCGTGGCTGAAAACTGGTACCGAAGCGGATCAGATGACCCGAACTCGTTACTGGAAATTCCCTCGGTGCCAAGTTGAAGGTCTACGAACTGAGGCTACTGCTTTGTTTGCCAGGAATGTGGATGCATGCTCTTTTGTGGGGGTCCAAAATGGTGGGTTTCTGTTGGCTTCCCTGCAAAGCCAACAAAAACAGGGCTACCCTCAAACCCTCAATGAGAATTTGTTTGGCTCTCAAGGGAATGAGGGAGTGACCCCCCCAACTATCCCTGGTGACCTGGCAGATCTGGGGATCCGCACACGGTTCCTTCCAACCCCTCAAACGATTCCCTACCGAAGCAGGCTTTGCAAACCACTATGATCTATGTTCCATTTGAGCATCGTTTTGTTTTGGTGTATCAGTTCTTATATACTGGCATCCATGCCTATGGAGAGCCTCCACAGGTGTGCAAGCACATGGATGCCTCGCGAGCCTACGCAGCAACAAGCGCCTATGCCGGAGTGTCTACGCACACTTTTCTGGGGCACTACGCTTAAGTTTGTGTAAGGCGAAATATGCTGACGCAAACCCGCCTAAGCAGGATGTTCTTAAACAGCCTACGCAGATTGCCTGCGCCGCTCGTTCTTCCCCACGAATACTAGGCGAATACATGGCAACAAAAACTCCGCGCAGTGGTTCGCCCATAAACTTGTACAAGGGTCCTCTGTATTCTCCTGGGTTCAATCATTCGCGTCCAAGCGGCTGGATAGGATCTGGTACGCCATCATCAGGCCCTCACTGTGGGACCGACAGTCCAGCGCCAAAGTGGCGTCGTGGCCCATGCAAAAGAACACCGGCTCTGCACCTGTGCCCAACGTGAAGTATCCTCATCAACAGAAGTTTGGTTGGACAACTTCCGTCAACGAAAAGTTAAAGTAGCAGAGTGGCAAAGAAAGCGAGAAAGTAAGCAAGAAATGTAAAGTGGCAGGGGCAGTATATTGCAAATTGCATTTGGCGAGATCGCGAAGGCTACCGCTGTTCAGCGCACGGGTTTGCCGGGGTTTCGCTAGGATTGCATTGCGCGGCAGGCGCAGCACTTTGGCAACCTGAGGTGTAAATTTTGTGGCAGGCGCAGCATTTTAAGCTCATGGGCATCAGAATGTGTGACAGGCGCGGCACTTTGGAAAGGTAAGTCGCATGATTTGCGAATCGCATTGGAGTGGACGCGCAAACTGCTGCGTTCCCTCTCCGTGGCAGGCGCATGAATTTCGCACCTTGCGGTGCAGATTTCACGGCATGCGTGGCAGGTTTCGTGACAGGCGCACCACTTTTGCAAGGTCAACAGAGATCCTTACATTGTACACCTGAACATTGCCTTGTAAATGGTGGTTTCCCTTTATGTTGGTGGAAAACGCCATGTTTTAAATGGGCAAAATGTATCTTTTAAGGAGCCCTGGTCAAGTACAGACTTCGTTGCAGGCGCAACACTTTCGCAAGGTCAAGTGCAGATTTTGTGGCGGGCGAACAATTTCGTATTGTCAAGCACAGATTTCGTGGCAGGCGCAGCACTTCGCAAGGTCAGGCGCAGATAGATAGATAGATAGATAGATAGATAGATAGATAGATAGATAGATAGATTAGATTAGATTAGATTAGATTACATTAGATTAGATTAGTTAGATAGATTAGATTAGATAGATTAGATAGATAGATAGATAGATTAGATTAGATTAGATTAGATTAGATTAGATTAGATTACATTAGATTAGATTAGATTAGATTAGATTAGATTAGTTAGATAGATTAGATTAGATAGATTAGATAGTATAGATAGATAGATAGATAGATAGATAGATAGATAGATAGATAGATAGATAGATAAGATTAGATTAGATTAGATTAGATTAGATTAGATTAGATTACATTAGATTAGATTAGATTAGATTAGATTAGATTAGTTAGATAGATTAGATTAGATAGATAGATAGATAGATAGATAGATAGATAGATAGATAGATAGATAGATAGATAGATAGATAGATAGATAGATAGATAGATAGATAGGATAGGATAGGATAGGATAGGATAGGATAGGATAGGATAGGATAGGATAGGATAAGATAAGATAAGATAAGATAGATAGATAGATAGACAGATCGACCCAATGGAAAGAGATAGAGAGAGAGAGAGGAAAGCAAGAAAGATAACATAAAGAAAAGAAAGGAAGAAAGAAACAAGGAAATAAAGAAAAACATGAAGAAACAAGAAACAAATAATTAAATAATAACGAAATAAACAATGGAATACATAAAGAAAAATGGGAATAAGGAAGGAAAGTAAGAAATAAGAAAAAACATAAAGGAAGAAATAAAGTAAGAAAGAAAGACAGCAATAAACAAAGAAAGAAGCAACGAGGAAGTAAGAAACACTTGCTGCCGTGATAAAAGCTGTGCCAGCTGTAGCGACATCGCAACGCAACGTGCTTACCGCGACGAGTGCGCCAGTTCAGGCCGTCCGTCGCAACGCTCCGCAGCGCGACGCTGCGAAGATGAGCAGCGCAGCAGCGCAAAGTGCTAGTTCTAGTGCCAGTGCCATCAGTGCCAGCAGCCCACAAGTGCAACAGCGTAGAGTGCAACCAGAAAGCGCGCCACTTCAGGTCGTTCGCTGTGCTTGTAGCCGGGGGAAGAATTGTGATAATAATAAGAAGCTTCGAAGCAGCTGCATGGGATCCGGGGCCAACTTTGTGGGTTGCTGTTTCTTGGCTGTCTCGAAACCAAGACTTGGTTTCTTTGGTCGAAACACTCCTGCTATAGGCATGTCACCCCTTCAGAAACTTCCGTTCAAAGGAAAACCATCCTCAAATCGCCCGCTTGGCGGTTTCCAAGGATCCCAAAAGAGACTCCCACTGCTTGCTTAACGGAGACAACGTAGGAGGAAACAAAAAAGGCGGTTCTCCCCTGTCCCCCCGGAAAGGGAAAGGTCCATTTTAGTCCTTTCGGCGGATTTGCTTCAAGTCTTTGGGACCCCCCGCATGCTAAAGACATGTCCTCAGATTCGTCCCGCAGAAAAGGGTCCAAAAGACAGGGAGGCTTGAACTGGGATCTCGCAAGCGAGATGTTTCTGTTTGCCTGCTTTGAAAGCAGACTCACACCAAAATTGAATCCTGTCTTGTGAGAATCCACAAACCCGGTACTAGAGGCCCCTTCACATGAGGGGTGACTTTGGTTGCCACTGATTGCGCCAAACGATGACTTCCCAAATGGCAGGCACAGGACGGTGAGCCCCGCGTAACACCTCCATGCCAAGCCCAGGACTTCCAGGATCTTCAGCTAGCGTGAGACCGGCGAAAGAAATGGCCATGGGTCAAAACCCAAATCGTACCCCGAGTGAACATCCGATTCGATCCAACCACTAAAATATCCCGACTAAAATGGGTGGTGAATTCACCAATCCCCCAAAATGGGATCCCAAAACGGTCTTGACCCACATCCTCTGGGATTTAGGTGGCCGCTACCAGGGTTTCAGTGTGTTAGCGACCTCAGCCAGGAGGCTTTACTTATTTTGGATTGGTGAACTCTTATGATTCACCCAGGGTTGATTTTCCCGAAGGCTCCCTTCATAGGAGATCCCTCATGTTGGATTGGTCACTTCTCATCAGCCAAATCAATCACTATGCGGACTATCGAAGGCTTCCGCAAGCCCTCAGTCAGGACCAGAAAGGAGAACAAGCCAACAAGATTGGGGGCGTTTGCATAGTGTTTCAAGGACAATCAAAAGAAAACCAGGCACTTTCACGAGAAAGGCCAGATCCTTCCCCATGGTTGTCCCTTTCTGCGACATTTAGGGGGCCATTCCTACGACTACTTTGTCACTTTAAGTGTTCTTTTTGTATCACAGGAACTGGCAACTTAAAGCCCTATTTGCGAGCTTCCCAAATTGGTGGTCGCCTTTAGGCTGGCATTTAGAGGGAAACCTTGATTTGCCCGTTCCACCAACCCCAAAAGTGTACGGAGCCTCAACAAAAGACCCATTTCCCACCCTGTGGGTATGTGTTGTCACAATAGGGGTACCCCATATATGGTGGACATGTACTTTCGGTGTCCCCTTCAACCCAGCTTAAGGACACCAACAAAACTCCATGTAGGTCAAAAACACTGCCCACACTCCGTATACATGGTTCTGGTCGCCTCAATTTCCCGGCCGACATGTGCCAAAATGGGGGGTGGCCTCATAAATGGCCCTCAAGCAGAAACTGTTGCCACCCACATACTCGGTTGACGTTGGAAGGGGCAACAATTTAAATTTTAGAAGTTAAGTGGTTGGATTTCAACCACTAAACCACAAGAAGCAAAAATGTAAAATGTTTCCCCAACACCAACCACCCACAGTTCTTCTTCGGCCAAAACAAATATCCAGCGTTCTTTTCAAAAACCGATCACCATTTCCCCAGGGTGGGTAGCTTTGTAGAAAGATTCGGATCCCTGGAATGGAAATGGAAATGGAAGGTACTAGACCTCCGGCCACCAAGTCCTCCGGTCAATTGGCCATGGGTCAAAATCCAAATCGTACCCCCAGTGAACATCCGATTCAATCCCCGCTAAAATAGGTTCTAACATGGGTGGTGAATTCACCGAAAACCCCCAAAAATGGGTACCCAAAACGGTTTTGACCACCACATCCAATTCGTTTCGTCCGGGTCACAGGCCAAGAGGAAGAGGTTGATCGCCAGCGCCGCTGAGACCTGCCGGATGCCCACGGTGAGGTATCGAGGCACCGGCACGCACCGAAAGTACACCACGTCCTCGCGCGGACAGGGAGAAGAAAACGCACAAACAGAACAAGGGCCGGGGGGTTCGTGTTTTTGTGAATCATAGATGACTTGTGTGGAAGTTTGGAGGTTGCATGTTTTTTTTCATGGATGAACTTTTCTGGGCGTTTGGGGATTCGTGTTTTTTTTCATGGATGACTTTCTCTGTGAGTTTGGAGGTTTCGTGATTGCTTTCATGGATAGCTACTTCTGGGAGTTTGGAGGTTGTGTGTTTTTTTTTTTGATGACGTTTTCTGGGAGTTTGGAGGTTGCGTTATTGATTTCATACAGGACTTGTTCAGGAAGTTTGGAGGTTGCGTGATTGATTTCATGGATGACTTGTTCGAAGTTTGGAGGCTTCGTGTTTTCTTTAATGGATGACTTTTCCTGGGAGTTTGGAGGTTTCGCGATTGTTCTCATGGATGACTATTTCTGGGAGTTTGGAGGTTGCGTGATGGTTGGAGGAGCTTTTGAAATGGTGGTAGGGAAAATTATCTGGACACAAAGCATGTGAGGGGACCTCGATTTTTGAGAAGCCTGCAAATGTGGATTGATTGAGTGATCATTGGATGGTGTGTTGTGAAATATCTAGGTATCTACTGTTGTAGAGGTCAACTGAAAAACGGAACCTTCCCTGAGTCGCTGGATTTACAGGTAACACCGAACTTTCCTAGGTCACGAGCATTTCGGAATCCCTTTGGTCGGACAGCTTTGGTATACCGAAGGGAGACGCCCGAAACAAGGCTCTTAGGCAAGCGGCTCTTAGGCAAGCGGCTCTTAGGCAAGCTCCTTCACGTCTTTCTTTCTTTGCATGGGTCAAACCACTCTCGAGTGCTGTCACAACTGGAAGCTCGCGGATCTTCGTACCGGTCTCCATCAACCCCTTCGGACACCCAGACCCTTTGGTGAATGGTGGGGATTGACATTATGGAGATTCATGGTCCACCAACCACTTTTTAGGTGGTCCCCTATTCGACCTCACAGCCTAAACACTTCTTGGCTTTCTTGCTCGCCTGTTCATCTGACCAAGGGTACCTGACAAAGAAGTCAGGTTCCTTCTCTCTGCAAGGTAGACAAGAATTGAACCCCAGCTTCAGACATTTCCAGCAATGGGCAACAAGCTTGCCACTCTCCGAGCCGTCCTTCTGTCCGAGAGCGAAGATGATTTCTTTGCAGTGCGAAAACACCAGCCGCCCTAGGGCAGCCACGTAGATGAGACACCTCACCGGGCGAATGGACGGTTTGGGCAGGATGAATCCAGGCATCTCCGCCGCCCTCTAAACGCGGTTGACATTCCAGCCAAAACAAACCCGGAAAGCGAGGCCTTGCTAGAGTACAAAGGGAATCCCGAGCAAAACGAAAAAAGCAAAAAGGCCAGAGGGTGCGCTGCACTCACCACGGTCAAGCAGGCAACCATAGACAGCCTGTGGTGGCCCGAAATAAATCCGTGGGCAAATGGGTTCGTGTCACAGTGGCATGCAACAAAATGTAGTGGAACGTGATGTAATGTGGTATAGTGAAATGAAATCTACTGTCATGCAATCTAATGTAGCGTGATGTAGTATAATGTAACGGAGCGTCACGTAGCATAATGTAGTTCCAATGTACTATAATGTAAATGTAATGCAACGGACATGTAACGTAACGTACACGTAATGCAGTGTAAATGCAATGAAAGGCACCGCGATGTAATAAACATGTAGTGACATGTAAATTCAGTTTACCGTCATGTCACGTAGTGAAATGTTGTAAAACGTAATGAAATGTAATGAAATGAAATGTAATGTAATGTAATGTAATGTAGTGTAATGTAGTGTAATGTAATGTACTGTCATGTGATGTAAGGGCATGTAACGTAGTGCAATGTAATGTAGTGTAATGTAATGTAATGTCACATAACGAAATGCAGCGGAATGAATGCAGTCCAATGCAAATGTGATGCAATGAAATGTAGTGTAATGCAAAGCAAAGTCGTGCAATGAAATGTAACGTACTTTCATGTAATGTAATGCAATGTAGTGCAGTGCAGCATAATGCAGAGTCATGTAACGAAATGCTTATTGGACATGTAAATGTAATGCAATGCGTGGTAATGTACGTATATGTGTCAAGACCGAAGGGAAACATCCTCAACAGGACATGAGCCGTGAGAGTACAGTTGGTTGCTGCCTTGATATTCCACAGCAAAAACGGGAAAGCCCATGCGTGCGATTCAACGTGGGAAGTTGGGAGGCCTTCCATGTTAGGAGTGTCCATGCGTCTGAGTGCATGGGGTGGTTTCTACCCAGAATGTTGAGGCCAATGTATGTTGATTTATCTATTTTTTAAAACAGGGCAACGATCTCTACTTTTGATTCCTCAAAGAGCTCAGCGGGCTTCGAAACCACTCGCGATTTCCTGCCTGATTCCAGCAACGGCGGCAACGGCCAGCTCAGAGTCGATGCGATTGAGCACGCACTGGCTGAGTACGAACAACACCCCGCACAGAAGGGTCCAGAGTCGCTCTTGCAGGAAAACGGTGGTCGCCAGGTTTTGCCACAAGAGGTTTGTGGTGAACACCAGCATGGGATGCCGGATGAGCTTGGGATCCTGCAATTCGATCAGCGTCCTCAGAGCCCGCGCAGGCATGTACGACTCGTCGACGTCCTTGAGCAGATATTTCACGTAGTAAATCACTGCCCTGAGGCCATCTTGCCTTGGCGAACGAACCAACCCTCACCAAAAGGAAACAAATGGGACCCGGAACGAGTGGAACTAAGGCCTGCGAGGGTGGTGGAAAGGGGCCAAAGAGCAGCTGAAGAGGCCTAGGTGTTCACTTAGCAGGTCCACAGGCCTTGGCCTAGTGCCTGTCGCGAGGATTCAGAAATCAGCACGGGCGCCCAACCACATGGGTCTTGGGAACATTCGTTCTCCACGGGTGCGTTCTCTCGCCAAGCTCACTAAAAGAGACGATTTCGGGCACTTGGCCGCGGGTTTGCGTTGGGCTTGCACCATCCAAAAAAAAGAGTTTTTGTTCGCTTTGAGTCTCTGAGGCTCCTTTTTGGCTGAAAAAACCAAGGGGAAGCCACCCCAGGGTCCATCGCAACAGGTGTTCTCCTGAGAGGTCGCAGGTCTTTCATCCGCGGGGCGCCGAGCCGGGCTCCTAGCGCCCATCTTGTTGTCCAATGGCCGGAAAGGTTTATGTGGGCATCGGCTCCAACCGCCCATCGTTTTTTTTTTTTTTTTTTTTTTTTTTATCTGGGCCTCACAACCAAAAAAAGACAGGTAGAACCTCGCAAACCAGGCTCACCAGAACCAGAAAACCCATACACCAGGTGGAACCTCGCAAAATGGCCGATGGAGGAGGTTTGGGCGCACAGAAGAGACCCCAAAGCAGGTGAGCATCTTCGAACAGAAGGCACCTCTTCCTCAAACCATTGGGGGGAGACCAATTTGGAGGCCCCGAAACCCAGAGGCTTCGACAGGAGGGTGCAAGGGGCCACCGCTGGCCCGCACCCTTTTGGGCTTTTCAGGCAAGGGCGCAAGGGGAAACCAAGGTGAACACCCCACAGAAAAAAGACATGTCTGGCTCGGTTCCATATTTAGTCTGCCCAATCAGGAGACCCCAAGCAACCGAAAAGAAAAGGGGCCAGAGACACATTGGGGGTCCCTTTGGTTCTCAAAGGGAACGCCAAACAACACGAAAGCCACCCCACTTTTTTGGGGTGGAGTCCCCGAATTCTCTTGCTGGTGCTCAGCAGGGAATGAGAACTGGAATGACCACTGCAAACCATCCAACTAGTGGTTTCCCTTAAGGGGACCAATTCCTGGGTTCATTCCAACTCATTCCCTATCTATCGCAGCAGCAAGTTCTGAGACACACCCACCATCAATTTGGCATACTTCCATTTGCTTAAGCCGAATATATATATATATATATATATATATTATTTCCAGTAGTGATCGATTATTTCTTTTTAAAACCAACAGGGGAAAATAACAAAATCTTCCTTAAAAAAAGGAAGTAATGGCTTCGGCTGTCCTTCCATGGGCCCCCAAAAAGGCTTCGGCGGTCCCTAGAGTCTCCATGACCCTTAAAAAATGGGTCCATCACCCCTGAATTTGCGGTAATGACCCTATTTGTTAAGGGTCATGGAGACTCCAGGTCCTTCTTTTTGGCAACTTCCTGAAAAAGAGCGCCCAAAAAGCGAGACTCTAAGATGTCGAACCCCAAAAAAATGCCAGTAGTGATCGATTCCTTTTAAGACCAACAGGGGAACATTAAAAAAACAAACAATATGTGGAAAAATCACAAAAACATATCTCCAGTAGTGATCGATTCCTTTTAAAACCAACAGGGGAACAAAAAAAAAACAAAAAAAAACAACAAATGGAAGACGGGGGCGCGTGGTGTGTGAGCGCCAGATCAGGCCATCCAGCAGGTCCCGCGCCAGCAGCGGCGCCAGGCGGCAGATGCGCGCCGCCACGTCCGGCTGGTAGCTGAAGAGCTGATCTGCCCCGTAGTAGTACCTCAGAATGGAGGAGTTGGGCAAGCGACTCTCAAATGACCGCCGTGTTTTGTTTTCCTGTTTTTTTTTTTTTTTTTAAACAAATAATATGTATATATATATATATATACATACACCCTCTCTACGAGTAGTAGTACCTCACTCAAATGGGGGTTGGGCGGGTGAGCATATCTATATACATAAATATATATATATATATGGTAGCCGCCCCCCCCCCACCCCAAAAAAAACCTAGGTAAATCCACTTGAAGAGTGATGAAACCCTTTTTTTTGGGGGGGGGGATAGCATACATACATATATATATATGTTCTCTACAACTAACCTAGCACCTCAGAGAGGGTCGCTTCAAGAGGAAATTGATCTTCCAGGTACCCTCCCGCAGGTGCTATGTTAGTTGGAGGGGGGTATATATATATATATATATTACATATATATATATATATATGGTACCCCCCCTGGAATACTCAGGTGTTTGGCCAGAAATTGAAATTTTGGCTGTAAAAATGCATGCAAAACACACGTTCCAGCTTCTAAAAATTAGGCTCCAAAAATGCACTCCGTTTTAGACTTAAATTCTAGCATCGGTACTTAGGTCAATCCAGGATGTGCTAGCACGTGCTAGCACATCCTGGATTGCCCTAAGTACATATTTGGAGAATTTCAGAAAGAGTTGTCAGAGAATCTTCAATCTTCAGATCCTGCATTGCCCTAAGTGCAGATTTGAAGAACCTATAAGGCATACCCGGAGCGGACGGTGTCGGAATCAAATTGTGGATGTGCACTTGCACTGCCAAGCACCTGCATTTGGCCAGGGGGGAAAAATGTCGTTGACATCTTTGCAGGTTTTTTTGTGGACTTGAGGGCTGGCCAGGATGGAAGATTCTCAATAGAAAATATAGTAGATCTTCAATCTTCAATACAGGGTGCAAAACCTTAATGAGTCTAGAATAAACTGTCAAGTTTTTAGGGGAGCTATCTTCTCCAGTTGATTTTTGAAATCCACAAGAAACTCCAAACGAGTAAACTTGAATTTGGTTTGAACTCGAAAGCGTTTTAAACTGGATATCCTTCCCTTACTTGAATTTCAATACTTGTTATTGGCGATGATGGAACCAAGTTAGACAAGCAACACACACACATGGGATAGTTGCTTTGCAACATATGTTTCAATTAGACTGAACTGGCATGTACATGGAATTCTGCACAACACTCGAGCTAACATGAAAATGCAACTGCACAAGCACATGAAGTAGGAATGAGTTCCTTTTCCCCAAGTTGATGATTTGCTGAATTTCGCTGCCAAACCGGGAGTGCACGTTGTCAGAATCAAATTGTGGATGTGCACTTGCACTGCCTGCATTTGGCCAGGGGGGAAAAATGTTGTTAACATCTTTACAGGTTTTGTGTGGACTTGAGGGCTGGCCAGGATTGAAGATTCTCAATTCTCAATAGAAAATATAGTAGATCTTCAATCTTTAATGCAGGGGGCAAAACCTTAACGAGTCTAGAACAAACTGTCAAGTTTTTAGGGGACCAGGATTGAGGATGTTCTAAACATATGTTTGTGGAATCTTGTATACTCGATCTTCGATCTAAGGCAACACAATCTGAGCAAATGCTGACAAAATGCGTGTTACAGCATTTATGCCAATAATAAGATCTATGATTGAAAGCACGTTCCAGGCATTGGCTTGGCTTAGTTCTTGCTTGGTCCAAACCACTTTGGAGTTCGATAAGGACAATAGCCATCTTCTCCAGTTGATTTTTGACATGCACCAGAAACTCCAAACGAGTAAACTTGAATTTGGTTTGAACTCGAAAGCGTTTTAAACTGGATATCCTTCCCTTACTTGAACTTCAATACTTGTTATTGGCGATGATTGAACCAAGTTAGACAAGCAACACACACACACATGGGATAGTTGCTTTGCAACATATGTTTCAAACAGATTGAACTAGCATGTACATGGAATTCTGCACAATACTCGAGTTAACATGAAAATGCACATGCGCCAGGACATGAAGTAGGAATGAGTTCCTTTTCCCCAAGTTGATGATTTGCTGAATTTCGCAGCCAAACAAAAATAAGAAACACACAATAGTAGAGCTGCTACAGGCGCATTGAGGCTGCCAAAGCATACTTCGCGCACTACTCTTGTACTGGACAGTTGTGCTTTTTGAGCAAACTGCCAGAGTGAACTTTGCATACTCCAATGTGACTTTAAGTGCACTTCGCGCACGCCAATGTGACGGTCACACAACTCGCAACTCCTTCAACGTTGAGCTTAACTTCTGCTTGGTTGGAATTTGCATGGAGTTGAGCGTCCAGTCAGTTCATTTCAGAGTCGCAAGGAATTTGTCACCCCCAGTCTGGCAAAAAAAAGCCTCAGTTCTGGCCCTAAACCTGAGTATTTCAAGGGGGGGGGTAGCATATATATATATATATATATATATGTACATGCAACATATCTTTGGGAGTTAATCAATATTCCGTTAGAGGCCCCAAAATGACCATGGGAAAAACTGAAAACTGTTCCCATGTCGGTGAAAGTCATCTTTGAATCTTTTTAGTGGTTTTCCCCAATGGCCATCCCATGTAAAGCACCTTTTGATCAACTTTCAGATGGGCATGGGGAAAAAATCAACCCCACCAGACCGCAGGTTTTTGTCCTTGGTTTCATTAACCAGGGCAAGCCATTTTGGCAACCTATTTCTGAAGCCACAGCCAGATGGGTGAGGAAACTCACCCTACCAAAGTGGAATGTCCCCACGACTTTGTCCCGGGGCTTCCATTGGTACTGTGGATGGGCGAAATCCATTTCGCGCCACTCAAGAAGCCTAGTTCGATGGTTCCCCATGGTTTGAAAGTGGTGCCGGATTCCTTCCATCCACAAAATCCCACAGAAATGCGCGTGTCTTGTGAGAGTACCCTTCCTCAGCTTGAGATGAGCCGCCCGGTTGTTTCCACCAAGCTGTGGGCCCAGAAATCAAAGAAGTGAGACAGCAGCTTTTAAATGTGGGTGTGCCTTCAGGGCAACCTTCATGAGGTTGCCAAAAGGTAAGCCACCGTGTGGGGTTCCCTTTTGACACACACACCTAGGTGTTTTGCAACTATCCCCCTTTGAGAACAAAGCAAGTCAATGAGTACCTCGGGGCCAGCTCGCCAGTTCGGGGAACCATCGCCACGTTCACGTTGCTAGGCTAGCATGGTTTCGGAAAGAAACAACCACTGGAGTTCGTTTTCACGTTTTCATTCCGACCTGAATATAGGGTGTGCCCCTTTGCGCAAAAGCCAAAGTCGGCGTTGGCTGCATGGCAAGTGAAATCAAGTAAAACTGTTTGCCGCTTGAGCTTGAAAATAGTTCATTGCTTGTTTCTGCAGCGCGGGACGTCAAAGTCACGAATCTTGCGAAGTGAAAGCAACAAGCAATCAGATTGTGTAGCAAACAGTCAAACCAACATGTGGCTCACTCATCCAAACGCCGCATAAACAACTAATAACCCTTTGGCAGAAGGAAGATGGAAAAACACGGGGGCAACGAAAGGCTGGTGGACGAGTGGGCTTGGTTTGTTTGAGTGGAAACGAGCTCAAAGACAGCTTGCAGTGATCAGTGAGGAAACCCTAGGGTTTGTTTGTCAATCCGGATAAGGCGTGAACAACCGCTAAATCTTTGGCTCGTGTTTTGGGCGAATAACTCACTTTCCCCTAAATGCACACTATGAATATGACCTCTCCCAAACCCCCAATCTCACAATACACCATTTATTGGAGACTAAGCCCACAGATTTCCTCCAACCACAACCGTCGTAGATGGCTTGCCAAAACAAGCTGAGGTTGACAGCTGCGAAATCACATCTTAAGTTTGCGATGTGATTTGTGCAAGTTTATGTTGAATCGATGTTCGCAAAATGCCCGCGAATGCGTCTAAACTCCTTTCGCAAATTGCCATTCGACGAGCTTATGCCTAACGGACCCAATCAGAACCCGCTTGGAACCTGGACCTTACTTGCTAAAAAGCAGGTGTCCCCAAGAAACTTATTTATCATTTTCCAGGCGGGGGGGCGGGGGGGGGGTGTTGGACTGTTCCGGACAGTGCGACAAGATTCCATTGTTTTGAGCAGCCTTCCAGCAGTTGAAGGGACCCGTTTCAAGCAAATAAGTTGTACCAAGTTGCATATATGAAAAAAAAGGCGGCAAAAGGATCCTCATCTTTGTTCATTTGCTGAAAAACTATGTGTCCAGCATGCCCAGGGGCCCTACCAAGGGTTTCGGTTTGGTTTGTGACAGATTTCACCTATGAAGATTTGTCATCCGTTCCCCCAATGCATCCCGGCCTCCCACCTCCAAGGAGGGGGGGGTTGTTTCTAAGAGATGCTGTCTGTGTGCTTGGGGGCGTCTTTTTTGGGGCGTTGTCTGAGGGCTTGGGCTGACCTTCTTGTAGTTGCTCAGCGGGCCTGGTGTAATTGACCTTCGAACTCTTGCCCACACGCGAGGGTGTCGGTATCCTTTTGATGCTGGGGCATGTTTTTTGTTTCTCTTTATTTTCTGTAGATGTTGTCCGTGGGCATGGTTCAACCTCCCTGTTATTGGTGGTTTGGGATTTGAACCCCTGCTTCTTGAAGGTACATGGGAAACCCCTCCTGAACCACCAAACCACAAACCTCCAGAGGGAAGCCGAATTTTGTTATCGATGTTGGTTGAAGTGTTGTTGATGTTGTTAGATGCTGTCCGTAGGCTTGGTGTGCCGGTCCCCTTATGCTGTGGGCTTGGTGCTCCTTCTTCCACGCTGGTCGTGACTTGGAGTTCTGTTCCACAGTACTCCGAAAGGTCCATTGCAACTCCGGAATTATGTTGGAAGATTGTTGGAAACCTGGCAACAGCTGGAACCAGAGCCTAACTATGCAAAGCGACCCTTTGAATTGGAGAAGTTTGGCAAGAGGCCTACTCTTCCAGAGGGCCCAGTTGGCTCTTGAGTGTCTCGTTCAACATGCTTGAGGAAAAGTGGCCCTTTCCGTGATACCAACGTGGCATGACTACATGATGACTCTGAAGGGGACTCCCCTGGCGGCCATCTAAAGCCCAACTTTCCGCAATCGTGTTCTTCACGCCAAAGGCGCCTCTCCCGATCCGCGCGGATGGTCAGCACGTCTTGGATGATGCTCTTGGCAGCGGCATTGTTGCCTCAGAGAACTTGAACAACGTTCAAGCCTAAAGACCCGGGATAATTTTCGACAGTGCTTGAATTTTGGACCTGGGGCAAAGCTGTGGTTGGGCTCTGGTTGGTGTCAGTGCCTTTTAAACGTTCAAGCCCAAACATCCTGGGATGTAAATGTTTGTTACCATCATCGATCGAATGCGGCCGATTTAGCTGCTGAAGGGGTTCAAGTGAGCTTTCCATTTCGTTCGGATCCGGTTGTCATTGCTTACCTGGGAGAAACCAGGCAAAATAGTGGAGAAAATACCTGGTTGCGTGTAAACAACTGGATGGACTGGGCCATCGCAAAGGGGTTTTCTGAAAACAACCGCTGGATCTTGCGTCTAACATTGGGATGCCATGATGTGAGGCTCGATGCGCGCAAGGAAGGCTCCTGCTGGACCAGCAGCACTTTGTCACATGGATGACATTCAGTCGCCAAAAGATCCATTCCTAAAATCACTCGTTGCACCAGGCTGGAATGTGCCACAGCCGAAGCTTATTAGGCGTCGAAAGGGAACGGTTCAAACCACTTTTAACCAGCATAGGCCTGGGTTCAGACGTAAAGGCGTTGAGTCGAGAGCCAACAAACGATAGCTTCCTGGTGTCTCACGATGGTCGAAGAGGAGAAGGGAGGGTTCTGAATTATGATGTAGGAGCCATGATTATGGGGTCGTTGCCTCCATGAGTACATTACCCCAATTGACACCCTGCTAACCCTATCCTATGAATCCCAAGACTTGACCCAAACACATATCAGGTCGAGGTCTACACACCTTCAGGTCGCTTGGGGACCAAGAAGTCAGATGCAATTCTACCTACACCATCATTTGATCTGGATGTGTTCCCCAGTTGCCCCGAACCACGTTAGCTTGCCCCTTTCAAAAAGAGACTCCTGGTGAACTATGAGGTCTTGCTTGCCCTTTTGCCGTTTCAAAGGGAGTTGGACATCCTGCTCCTTTGTTTTCCTCCAGAAGGGCTTCCAACCCCCCAAACCAGCACAAAAACCGTCCGGGGTAGTCCCCACTAACATGGATACCAACAGCACCAGAACTGGTAGAGGCCGCCCCGCAGAACCGCAGAAGGTGGACCAAAACAGAACCAGCACACCTAAAAGGCGTTCAATGGTGATGTTTAACACCAAGAAAAGGGGGAATGGATCTGTCTTAAAGTATCCAATCCTGTTTCAATTCATGGGTGGTTCCTTTCTTCGTTTAAAACCGACCCAAAAGGGGTAGCCTCAAAAAAAAGAGCTCGTGGTATCCCCAACAGCAACCCTTCCCGAACACTTCCAAAAGCCTTTCGGACCCCTCCCTGAATGCTCCCCCAACCCCAGAGCCTATCTGACCCTATCGAGCCCACTTCCAGCTGCGGCAAAACACATTTTTGACCTGGTGCTCACTAGGGAATGACCCAGCGGTTTGGGGAGTGAACAAATCGGGGATGGGATTCCCTAAAAGTGAAACCAAATCGGAAATGGATGGGATTCTTCTCGGGGTCATTCCAGTTCTCATTCCCTGCCTATCGCACCAAGTTGAGCTACCCCGGTCAGTTCCGAGGCGCCACTCTCCAGAGCCCAGCAGAGGGGGGAGATGGACTGGGTGCCCACCCGCACGCGGAGCTGATACTCCACCTGAGGAGACGGTTGCACCTATGGCGACGCCCAAAAATCGGGCTCCCTGCAGCCTCTGTTCATACTTTGCCGGCCGGAAAAGCTGGAATATGAATCATATGGATAACCGCAGGAAGGCTGGAAGAGTAGATAGGGGCAATTCAAGTGAGACCTGGATCTCAAGTGGGTCGCAGGGATGCCCCCGGCAAAACGAGCAGAGATCTAATCACATGCCTAAAAGGAAGCTTACTCTTGGCACGTATGTGTAGATACATATTGTGGTGTGTCTCAAACTAGGGGAACACCCCCTCACAAACAAAGAAGCATTGTTCAAGGTGGTTTCCCTCTACCTGTTCAACAAACCAAAAAAGGGTACCCTCCAAAAAACGAACACCCAACTAGCAAGAAGTGAAACTTGAGGAGCCGGGACAAAATGTCAAGTTTGCCCCCCCCCCCCCCTCCCTGAGAGGAACATCTAAGGGAAGCCATGGTGGGGTCACGGAGTCTCCCCCATTGACACCCTACACAGGGTGATTAAGCGACCCCTGGCAGTGATCAGTAAAAAGTTTCGGTGCTGAAGATACGTGCACTCTCCAGCCTTTCACATGGGATGCCTGGTCCGGCATTCCTGTCCCAGGGCCAAGTGATTTTCCATTTTGTTCGTGGATTCCAATGGGACACCCCCCTCCGCCCACAGAAAAGAGACAGCTCCGCACAGAAAAGTCCCACCCAGGTTTCATCCCTTCGCAAAGACGATAGTGTCACAACTTTGACACTGTAGAATGGCTCAGGACAACAAAGAAGGCCAAGCAAGTTTGGGCCCTTGGCAAAAATCAAGGGCCAACGTTTTTAAGCATAACACCCCTTGCTCAAACCTGTTTTTTGGCTTCACTTTAAGCTAATTCAGGGTATCGGCATCAAACATATGGCTGTGGGTCAAAACCCTGTACCCCTGGTGAACATCAAAATAGGTGGTACATGGGTGTTCATCCGCCCCAAAATGGGATCGGCATAGGTTAAAAACCGGTACCACAATGGAACCCTGGTAAGCGGAAACATGGACCAAACCTGCGTAACCCCTCCTGTGTAATTTTGAGCCACACCCATATGCGGCCCTCCGGTACCTCTCCAGCCGCGACACCCGCTGGCTCCTCGGTGCGTCGATCAGCGCGCGGAAGAGGCGCCGCTCGTCGTCGGAGTTGATGGCCTGTTGGAGGACACTCAAGCGAGGGTACCGGAAAAAAAAAAAGTCTCAGCAGGCCGAACTCCCCGAGCTATTTTTTTCCGAGCGGTTTTTGTTGGGGCTGTTTTGGTTGTTTATTTGGCTTTGTTCCTCTTGTTGTTGGCTTCTTGGCCTGTTTGGCTCTTCCATGCTTAGTGTTGACGTCTTGATATTCCTAGCAGTCGTCGAGACAGGAGTTGTTTGTTGCCGGGCATGACAGCATGACTCAATGACTGGTGCCGGTTGGCCCGCGACGGGTAAATATATCGACCTTCAATTTGCCGGGGACCTCAGGGACCCTTTCTTGGCCATTGGCAACAGCAAGAAGCTCCATATGGTCCATTTGGGGAAAACAACAACACAAACAAGAATGCTACGAATTCCCAATCTTGGCAGATGACTACAACAAACACACATGCCTGCAGCAAGGAATCCAGGCAAGGAGCGCTTTATCATGGGTGAGCTTGCCACATTGGCCCTTTCTGGGTTTTCAAAATGGGGATCCCCACTCCCAATGGCAATCCCGTTGTGCGACACCCCCACAACCTACAAAAAACAAAACCTACGACCATCGCAGGATTCCGAAACCAATGTCCCCAGCGTTGGGATCTTCACATTTATGCGCTATTATCGTTGCTTCAGGTTTGGGATATCTTGTGGTTCACGGATCAGATAGCTAGTTCCCATACGGGTTGGATGCAGAGACCACCTTCTTGGCAAAATACTTGCAAAACCGTCAAATACAAGCGGCAAACCGACAAAAGAGAAAGGACAAACGACAAACGGCAAACGACAAACAACAAACAACAAACAAACAAACAAACAAACAAACAAACAAAAAATCAAAACAAGCAACAACCAACAAACAACAAACAAGTAGTGTATGACATACTTCAGGCGTGACTTTTGAATATGTGTAGCACACATTTACCAGTAGAGAACTTCCAGGAGTGTCAAGTGCATTCCTATCACGTCCGTCATTTTGTCCAGCATTGCTGTATGGCATTGCTATGTGGTTCCTAGTATGCGCGCTGCACATGAAACACATAGACTCTGCATGGTCCTGCTTGTATCATTTTAGCATGGTTCAAGTGCATCCCTATATGGACCTGTCTAGCTTAGCTCGATTGTATTTACACACACACACATACATCCCTACCGTATCTTAAGCCTGGTGACAGATTTGTTTGGAATATGATGACTTTCTTGTAGCATATTTCAAACTACAGTATCCAAAATTCTAGCAAGTGTTTCTTCCACTATTCCGGACATTCCAAAATGCAAATTTCAACACAGCAAACGCACAGCGCTGCGATTGGTTTTGAACAAGCCAGCTTTCTCTGACCCCTGAGCGGAAATCGTTTGTCCATGACATGGACCAATCACGCTAAAGTTGCCTTCCCTTGGGCCCCTTCGCAGTGGCCCTAGTCACCCCAAAGCGGACCCCGAAACCACGCATTCGCCACGCAGCTGATGCGAGAAGGGGACTCAATGATTGCCGGTGAGGTATGTGAAACCGAAACCAAATTCAGAGTGGTTTGTCCCCATGAAATATGCTGGACTCCTGGTGTCCAAGGCCATGAGTTCATATTCCCAACGCTGATTGTCGTACATCCATTGAGGTACTTGAATCAGAGTCCCAATGGTATCAAGCTGATTTCTTGACAAGCTGCGGAGAACGCGCCTTCAAAAAACAAATTGGGTTTCCAGTCAGCAACAAGGGTAGTGTCTTCGGCTTGCCCCACCCACCTGGACTTGAGATTATTCACCCGATTCAGCTGGAAAAGAAGATCAAGTGCAAGGAAATCAAACAGCCACCATCCAATCCGCGGTTTTTACCCCAGCCTTCCGACCAGAAAGACAGGCTCGGGTAAACCTCTCAATGTAAATTCGGGCGTGAGTGAAATCATGGCCCCCAGGCTGGGCGATCTATCAACCCCTTGGCATCGATACCAAGTTCGCCGGAGAGGTCGGTCCCAGCAAGCAAACCCGAGGGTTTTTCGGCCTGCATGGTGGCCGTGGAGCCTGGCACTGAGGTCATGTTGAACTACTGATCTACTGGGTGGATTTGACGTGACATCCTCTACCTTCTAAATCGGGCTGACGGGAAACCAAACCACATCTTCAAAATTACCTTCTATATAAATGGGGTTGAAGGAAAACCGATCCCAAAACTAGTTTTTTTGAGCTACCTGAGAATGCTCACTTGTAAAACCAACGTGGTTCGGAGTCATGACGCAGAAGACAGTTGCGATAAATCCGCCTGAGTTCAGACGACAACCGCAAATACATTTCATACTATGTGCTTCTAAAGAATGCCCCATCGTGATCTTGGCAAGCCCTGCTTGCTTCATCAGCTAGAAAACACAGCCCATGACATGTTTGGCGCGAACTTTCTTCAGTCAGATGTTTGGGTGAACAACGGCAGAGGCAAGTGTCTCATGGCATTACATAAACAGTTAGCATGGGAATGACTTCTGGGCTGTCCTCAGCCCGCCAAAAAAAAATAACTTTTAGTGGGATAAATGGAAATCCCCACTAAACACTAAACGGCTAAAAAGCTAAGGGGATGGCTGGGAACTACCAAGACTTTGTATGTCTTCGCCAATTGGGTCACACCGGTATAGACCCCAAATGGCCTATCGAGACCAGTGGATGGCACCTGCACCCCAACCAGCACCCTCTGCCCAAAGTCACCCATCAGCACCCGGCAACCACATCCAAGCACGCATCTCGCGATCTAGGAAATCACATTCCTCTCTTAGTTGCCATAAACAGCCCCGTGTATATGCTGTGTATGTATAAGTTCTAACGCTATGTACATAGGGGATATGTAACAAAGTCACTGGGCAAGAACCAGCAAAACCAACCAGTACGCACGACCAAGCAAAAACAAGAACAGCAGCAAGCAGGCATGTGCATGAAGCAATGATCAATTAGCCAAAGTACTTAACCAGGCTGTTTCGGAGCGAACATTCGGTGCGAGAAAGTTACTGTCTCTCTCTCTCTCTCTCTGTCTGCCAATCAGGGCTCACTGACGCTAGGTACCACAACCAGTGCAGCAGTGCAAAGCCTAAAGCAAAAGGTGATCACAACTGGGCCGCGCAAAGGCCCCTCAGTCCACATCCGTCCCTACCTTTTTCCCGACTCTCAGTTGTTCAGTGACCCTGGAAAAAAGGGAACCCTTTTTGGGGAAGGCCATTTTCGTGGGGCCACTGAAGAAAAAAGGGGAAAAAGACAAATATTTGGTGGCACTGAAGAACTGAGGACCCCTCGTGGTGAAGGATTCCTTTTTAAGGGGGTCGCCAATTTTCTCACAAAAGGTGGCAACAAGACGCCCGTGCGCACATCGGCCCCTCAGCCCACATCCGTCCCTATACCTTTTTCCCGGACTCTCAGTTGTTCAGTGACCCTGGAAAAAATGGAACCCTTTTTGGGGAAGGCCATTTTCGTGGGGCCACCAAAGCAAAAAAGGGGAAAACGACAAAGAATTGGTGCCACTGAACCACTGAAAAAGGAAAAAGGAAAAAGGAAAAAGGAAAAGATAAGCTCAGGTGATATCCCCAACAGCACGCGGTGCTCTTTTCAGTGCTCGCACCACCCCGCAGCCCTCGCAGAACCTCGTGGAACCCTGGTGGAACTGTGGTGGAACCTCGTGGAACCTCTACCTCAGGGCCGCCCCGGACCCCGGAGCCTCTCTGGGCTGAGATTTCAAAGCTTTCAGCTGTGGGGGAAACAAAAGAAAGGGTGCCACTAAACCACCGAAAAAGGATTGGTGCCACTAAACCACTGAGGTGACCTGCTACTCCCCTCAGTCCCGCGCCAGCCTTCGCCAATGGTCCGGCACAAGATCCGCGCCACCAATCCCACGGACCAGCGGAAGCCTTCCAGCATCAGGTGGGCCGCCACCTCGCTCTCGGCCAGGTAGTGGGCCTTGTCCGCGGGACCTGGGCAGCTTGGGGTGGAGGTTGTGGCCCAGGTCTGGGGATTTTTTTGGGAGGGTGTCAAAAGAACTGTTTTTGTGCCCGGGTAATTAAGGGGCGGAGGTTTCGGGAGGCTGGGTGTCAAAAGAACTGTGCGTGCCAGGGTAAGGGGAGGTTTTGGGAGGGTGTCAAAAGGGCCGTCCGCTATCTTGCGATCGGTGCGATAGGGGATGAGGGAATGAACCTGGGCCCTTAAAGGATACCTTTCAGGGGATGGTTTTAGAGGGGTCATTCCCTCATTCCTGCCTATCGCACCAGCAAGCTATTGGGCTTCAAGGGGACTGCCAAGGGCCATCATGGAAAATGGGGGCGTTGTCCAGGTATGGCTAGCCGTCCGACTCAGGGACGCCCAAACGATTTGCATCTGGTGGCAAGGTACTCACGGCACCGCAAAAGGATCTAGGTCAATGATACTAACACTGTCTACACAAGTTACAATATTTCACAAAGCTGAAGTAAGGCATCCCCAAGTAAGGCAGCTTCATCAGGAGCGCTCTCATTTTACCCCGAGGTGAGCTTGTTATGAACAGGCAGGACACTATGCAACACCTCAGCCTAAATCATATGATACGACATCATATCACGTGATACGTTTTCATGTCATGTCATATCATTCAATGTTCACCAACCATGTATCTCAACTCCACCAAGGGCTCCATGTTTCTGCACCCATATTCCACTCCACCTCAGGTTTGGGGAACTTCTTTCGGAAACGTACCTCGCTTGCAGGCGTCAAGGGGAGCAACAAGAACCAACCGGGTTTTGGGGGGGGGGGGGGGTTGGCGTGGGAGAGGGCTTGCCGGGGTGCCTCTGTTTTGACACATACCCCCACCAAACAGTTGGATACCCGGATTCAAGCAACCCGCGTTCCAGCAGAATCGACACGTTGGAAGAACACCTCCGGTGACCTCAAGAAATCCAACACAACTGCGGGTTCATTTGAGCAGCACAACGGTAAATCGGACAAGTGGAATCAAACACTGCACGAGCTTATCATTTATCATCACACATGTGCCATATCTGTCTGGGCCAATGCTGTTTCACTTGGACAGCGACCGAAACCCAATGGACCTTAGGTTCAATCAGCAGGATTGTCAAGGCTATAGCGCCTCACTTTCACCAGAAACCCTTTGCCCCCACAACATTGGGGGGGGGGTCAGTGCTAATTCATGTCCTGGAGGTTGCTTGCTGTTCCGAGTGGCATAAAATCTGCTTCTCACTGGTGGTGGGATTGGGCACCGAATCCACAATCGGCCGCATCACCTCTTGTCGGATGCGCTTCACACAAGATGGAGAGGGTCCCCCCGCCCAACAAAAAACTAAACGTCCCCCCCCCAAACAAAAAAACTAAAAAACAAAAAAAAGCAAACAAAAAACTGAAAACCTGGCAAGCCTTCTTGGGCATATGAAAGCAAAGCGAAGTGAAACCTTCGAAAGCTTTTGGTGCCAAGACCTACCTGTGATCATTTCTAATTCGCCCAGGCGAATCACACCAACTTCCCAAGCTGGAAAAAAAGAGCCTTTCATAGGACCTTGATAGGTGAGTTCGCTTGACCCTGGTCGGTGATCTCGTGCCTTAGTTTGACGATACAGTGGATGCCCAAAATCCACTCCGGGCACAAGTTGGGATAGATAAAACCCTATGGGATAAACACCGGGAGTCTGTCCAGTTCATGTTGATCCGGGTGCACCCATGCCGATGCGCACACCAATATGCTGCCTAAGCCTGACTTCAGCAAACTCGCGGCTCGCACAAACCGAGCTCTGTGGCCCCTATGCGTAAGTATATATATATATATATGTATGTATTAATACACATAAGCATGCACCCGAAGTCTCCATGACCCTTTCAACATGGGGGTATGTACTCAAGCAGGGGTAGCGGCGCCCCAAGCTTTTAAAAAGTCTTGCATGTTCCAGGTTCTTCGATCCCCTTTCCCTTTCACACCCCCTCGCGTGCATCAGATGCATTGCACCTGGAAAGTGCTCAGAGAGTCACTGCCAGTGGCTCCCGGAGCTGCCAGTATAACGGAAACCTGCATTTGCTGATTCCAATTTTTAAAGATAGTTTCCCTGGTTGCTTACTATACAGGATGGAATCACTGGGACTCGCATTTTGGGTTTGCCTCTCGAATGACACAGCAAATCCGCCAGCTATGTTCATCTCGGATCAACATCAACCTCTTGGTGTCTTTGCAAGGGTACCCTTTGTCAGGTTTGAAGAGAGTTTCGTCTCCCGCAAGACTGAAAATGGGGAACCCCCCTCAAAATACGGTGAGGTTGCTCTTTTACAACCACTTCCACAAATTTTACTATTATTCCAACACCTGAAAGAAAGGGATTCTCAAAGGACCTGCGTGCGTTTTCGCTCGTTTTTGTCTGATCGGTGACCTCGCCATGAAATATGCAAACCATTTGCCACCTCGTCTGAGAACCCAAAACACGATTTACACATTAATGGACCTGGAACCATAGGGCTGGTCTTGGGGAAGAATCGCAAGCCCTCACTCCCCGCCACAAAGAATCAAGCAACACATTGAGGCACCTCATAAGTATGTGTCAAAATAGGGATTCGAACCCCCAGAATGGGATTTGGCTGAAAAAAGTTGGTTTCCCTTAAAGCCAGAGTGAAATACAGCCACCCAGAAATAAACAGCTACCCTGAAAAATGGTACCCTGCAACACGGTGAACACGCGCACACACACACACACACACACTCACACACTTACATATACACACACCGACCTCCGATCTACGGCCCCAAAGCACCTCCACGGCCACATCCACAAAGGGGGAGAAGAGCTCCACAGGCACCGCGTAGCCCACGTGGCGAAGGCCCAAGGCCGACAACTCGTTCACCAACTTGACCTGCAGGAAACCAACCCGCCAGCCAACCAGCCAACCAACCAATATATGGGTATGGCTCAAAACAAAAGAGCTGGGGGTTACGCGGGTTTCTGTCTTTGGTTCCATTTACCAAGGTGCCATTTTGGCACCACTTTTTTGAGCCACAGCCATATGAAGAAACAGCCAACCAACTGATTTGTATGGGAGCCCTGCAAAACCTGCTCTCCCACCAGCCAATATGGGCATGAATGTTCATTGGGGACCCTCTGGTTGCTCATATTTTTGGCTGGGGATTCATGTCGACCCACTTTTGAGGTTCCCAATTTTGAAAAAAATATACGGAACACCGGAACCGAGTGATTCATCTCATCATGGGTTCGGGATAAACCTGGTCAACCCAGTGATTTCCTTGGTCAGAGGGAAGCTAAATCGTACAGTGGTTGCCAAGAGGGTCAAGGAAAACATTCTCATCAATGGAAACTGATTGGACATCTACATCCAGGCTCTCAGAGTCTCAGTTGGCTCCAGTCAGGCGGTTCCCAGAAAAACCTGGTACTCTCCCAATGTGGAACCCCAATGAATCAATCCATTTGCCGGCATTCGAAGCAAGGAAACTGTCTTACCAAATGTACGGGAAACTGGGAAAGGGGTCCACCAAAACCCCCATGGAATAGAACCACAAGCCCAAAAACGACATATGATTGGGGCTGTAATGTCGTTATTTGGCCTTATGAGCAACAAAGCCACGGTGCCGCCATGGAACCCCTCCGAATTCCGCCCTTGCCTGAAGGTAACCAAAGAAACCCCGAAAAAAAAACCCATAAACCCCCTGTGGGGCGTGGCGCTGCCCCGGAGGAGCCGCCAGACATTCCAGTCAAGCCGAGGCTCCGTCGGCATGAAGTAAGCGTCGTGGGAGAAAATGAGGACACGATCAGCAATGTACCGCAGGCGAGTGCTGGACTGCTTGAAGATGTCCTACCGCATATCTACTAGGTCCTCCAGTAGAGAGGATAGAATAAGGGTACCAACTTTTTTCTGTAGTCTATTTTAGTAGGGGAACCCTCCCAAAAAAAAGGTTAAAAGGGCACTACTGGGGGACCTAGTCTAGCGGTTCCTGATGTTTTTTTTGGTGGTGAACACCCTTTAAAAGGGTACCCACAAAGAGGAATCCAAGCGGAAGGCAGGGAACAAACGTTTAACCAAGGCGCAATTGACATGTCATATCAATGTATGTTGATTTAGTTGCGGGGTGACCATCCGAAAGGTGTGCTGACTTCTCACATATCCTGTCCGCTTCCCACCCCATTGGTTGGTTGAGCGGATCCAGGTCTTTCCACTGAAAGGTGAGCATTGACATGTTCCAAAAGATAGAATATGTATGTCATTCCTTCCATCTGGGCAAACAGATATCGTATTTGGATATTTGTATACATACATGTAAAGCGTTAAACAAATGAAACATATGAAAATCATATTCCGTATGGTACTTGCTTCAGACAAAACTCGAAACAAACCAACACTTTGCCGCTTTTGTTTGAAAACGCATCTCAATACTATCTATCTGATTGTCCGTAACTATATGTTGGCTCCATATCTTAAGGAACATACATCTCATGTCTAAAGATTTGCGTCCTCGCTCAATTTGAATAGCCTGCCAGCCCTCTGAAACACACAAATGAAACCCCCAAAAGGGTTAACATGGACCTGCCGTTAAAACGCGACGTCCCCAGATCACATCTTAGTTTTCGGGTGTACTTCGGAAGGCAGTCTGGTATGGAAACTGTGGAGTTACTCACCCAGCTACTAAGGGGGGTGTCACCCACAAAAGTGATCCGAATTCTGCTAGGAACAGACTTCCAATCAAGATCAACCAGGGTTCTGTTCAATCCGGGCTTACTTTTACCTACCTTGCTCAACATGGGTCGCCACATCTAGCGACTCATGGAGCGCCCGATACAACGCGGCCATGAAGCAACTGGCCGTCACAAGATGTCACCCAAATGCTCTGATTCCCCCACGTCAGTTTTCACCTGAATCGATGACTCTCTCCTTGAGCTGGATGAATCCCTCGACAGAGCTTGAAGGGAGTCTTGACTAAATCTGAAAGATGTTATTGCTGCCCAAAACTTGGAAATCTTGATCGACCTCCATTCACAGCTGTCTTCGCAGGCAGGATTCCCCCCAATAAAACGCGCACGAACGTGGACAAATCAATTTCAGCCCTCCAAATCACCCTCAAGGCTACTAGAGTCATCTCTTCAAATCTAGGTCCTCCAGTAGAGAGGTTAGAATAAGGGTACCTACTTTTTCTGTAGTCAGTTTTAGCAGGGGAACCCTCCCAACCAAAAAAGAAACGGAAGGGCACCTAGCTTGAGGACCTAGAAATGCTCTTCCGTCCTGGCTCTCCGGACACTTGGAGAAGAGTACTGAGTACAAGCGGTACCGGAACTGCTCGTGCAGCTCGGACGTCCTCGGATCGACGGTCCAAATGGAGTCGAACGAGCCCCAAAACTTGGGGCAAGCTCCAATTGGGGATGAAGCTTGGGGACACGTAGAGATGTTGGCCCCAAAACATCAACCCCAGCTTATTTACATGTGGAAATTGTTCCCCTAGTAATGAATCCCCACTAAACTTAGGGACGCCCCCATAATGATAAACTGGGGTTGATTAATATGGGGTCGGCAGTCGATTTATGTCCTTCAATTCTTGAAGGGGCTTGCTGCCCTCTGATCAATGGGCAAATTGGATATGGCTCCACGGTTTGGCGAGGTTTTGCCGTACATGCGTCCTGCAACAAACGGCCGAGTTGACTCCGTTTCTTCTGACTCTCATCAAACAGAGACATGCTTCCATTTCAGAACCAACATTTTGCAGACTGGCAAGAACCTCAACGGGTGCAGGCCATTGCACACACACGCACAGACAGACACACAAACGAGATCGGCCACAGTGGCGCTCATGTCTTGGCAGAAGATGCCCTCACAGACCTCACAGCATCTTCATCAAACCGGTGCTGTCTAGTCCCATTTTTAAGCAGCAGCCAAAAAAGATGATCAGAACAGCTCCGCTCCGCCCAAGCGTCAGATTCTTGTGGAAGCGCTCGGCAAAGGGCTTAAAGGCGCGGACCTTCATCAGCGCTTCCTGGAGACAAGCAGAGGCACCGATCCCCCGAGCGCCCTTTTGGGGAATGGGGTTCGAGCGGAAACCCCAAGCCCCGTTCTTTGGAGTCAAAAGGACAGAAACGCAACACACCAATCTGGGCTGTCCTCAGAACCCCTGCGCAAAGCTTAACTTTGTAGTGGGCGAAATCTACCACTAGACCGACGAAACCCCGGGAGAACCACCGGGCAATGGAATTCCAGGGGTCCCCCCCGCCCCCCCCCCCCGCGCGGCATGGGCCGGTGTAATCCTGCAGGTTGCCGGCGATGGTGGACCAAAGCCAGCCCCAGGCAGCCTCGTGCTCCTGGGAGAAAACAAAAACCAACATATGAGCCAAATCATTTCGTGGCGCCCAATTTGTGTTTGTCAAAATAGGGGCCTGTTAGCTCAATCCTCTGCTGCATTTGACTCGAATGGCCCACAACCACGCCTTCAGTGACATACTCTCATGCACATAGCAACGCGCTTGTTCCTCTCTCACACAGACCAGCGCAAACACGCGCACATGTCTCGCGTAATCCTGGGAATCCGCAAATTGTGGTCTCCAAATTGTGGCTCCCAAGCCTGGAAAAGGATGGGCACACATGCGCACCTGCAAGCACCCGCCATCTGAATCGCAGCCAAGCTGCTGTGCTCCAAGTCTGCGGCAGCAGGGACCGCAATGCGGAAAGCATCACCGGCTTGAACTTGGCCAGGGGGATCTCCTGCAAAAGCCATGTGGCTGTGGGTCAAAAATTGGGTAACCCCAAAATGGCTTGTTTTGGCAAATGGAAACATAAGACTAAAACCTGCGGTCCCCTGTTGGTTTAATTTTGCCCCATACCCATTTGGAATTAAAATGTACATACAGGTCAAAGTATCCTGCCAGCACAACCCGGCAGCCGGGGTGGTTGGGTTGGGGGGGGGTTGCGGGGGGAGGGGGGGAATTTCACCGGAATGCGCTCCTGCGCGCCTTTCTCCGTCGTGCCCCACGCTGTGTGCCTCATGCACGGCCCGAAGTGGCACACCCCAGAACTGGGAGAGGTCTCCAGGCCTTTGAGCGCAAGGATGCGCTTGGTGCAGCGATGGGCGGCGGAGCAATGACGCGATGTCTCATCACCTGCCAATGAGGCAAAGGAGGCTCGCCGTGAACACGCGGTTTCGCGACCAATCTTTGCGTGCATCGGCCAAGCTCTCTTTGGTGTTGACCACCCACATCACGTCCGCCTGGACGGCTGGCAACAATTCGCATCCGGCCACCCATGGCTTGCGTGACACCCACGACTACTTCCGAATCCCGTGGATCTCTGCCGCAGCCCCAAGGTCTGGCCTGGGTTTTCAGGCTTCCGTTCCCCATTTTGTCCGCTTTTTGCCCCACCTCCCCAGGAACGATCTCCCGCATCGGGAGGTCACTGGACTTAGGCAGGCCAACCGGAAAGGAAACCGGGAGACGCCGTCGCTGGAGACCAGGGGAGGCGAGGGAGAGCGACTTCCTGACCGCAGAGCTTCCGTAGTGCTGGAACCACTGAAGCTTTGCTGCCTGTGAGAAATGCGCGCACTGTGCGTGAAAAGTATGAGCCAATGAGGAAATCGCGAGAATTGCGGACCGGTGCCTCTGCAGTTCGGGCAAGCGTGCAATCAGTCGGAGCGCCCAGCTGAAGCAGTCTCGGAACGGTTCCGGAGCTGTTCCGGAGGGTCCCTGGGACCGTTGGCACGGCCGCGTGCAGACTTTGGCAGGGTCGACGCGAAGCGTGGCTAGGGCCAGAGGAGTGGTCGGGAAAGCCTCGGGACCTCCAGCGGGGAGTATTCAGCCGTGAACGTGACCATGACCTGGGATTCCCATTGAAACAATGAGGGTTAATCCAACCACCAGTATTCAACAAAGAATGTTGATCCTGTAAATTGGGTCAGCCATTCCGTTGGGGGTTGACTACATGGCCTTGCGAGTCGGCAAGTCCTTGTTGTTCTTGTGAAGCAGCTTGATTGCCATCACGTCCGTCTCTTCTGCCAACTTGGACGGATTACCTCCCGCTTCCACCAGCGAATCAAAAGCAGTGAAGAGGTCCGTCATCCAACCTCAGGCGTCACTGGCGTGATGCCAGGAACCACCTAGAACAGGGGTTCTTAGTCTTATCCATCTCGGCATCCCACACCTCCAAACAGCCACAACGCATGATCCCCTAAGAATGGGACCTCCAAAAACCTTTGAGATCCAAATCCTTCCAATCATGACCTCCGGTGAAACCTGACACATAGGTGTTAACTTTAACTGGGGACCCTCTGGTGGACATCATTTAGGAGCGGATTTGTGTCCACCATCCGCGATAAACAAAACGGATCACCATAAATCCCCGAAACCTGACCAACCCTTCTGCCCCTACATATTGGAATGCTAAAGGGAACATCCCAGACCTCCTTGCACTATCCAGGGAATTGGGGAGGGCGGGGGGGTGTCCTTTTGAGGAAACCCTCCAAAGGATGGTATTCCTTTTGGTTTCCCTTCAAAACAACCGCAAAATAGGTACGCTCAAAAAGAGACCCCGAATCTCGGTGAACTATGATTCGCCAGGAACAGAACCACTGGATCAGAATTCGGCCGGTCCTGAGTCCTGTTTTGTTGTTCCTCTGTTGATGGACAACCAGAAGACCAATGCTATAGCTATGTTTAAAAGCTTTTTGTTTAAAGGCTCCGTCAAGGATCAGAATCGTCATTGTTTCAGGGGGTCTTTAACCTACCACTTCGGTTGACTTTGAAACGGGCACAAGGGGGAGGTCCTGATTTGCCCTCAGGGAATTCACGCTGAGTTGAACCCCACCGCTCTTGACAAGGCCGCAGCTGAATCCCCTGCCACCCGTCGTTTGCAAGTTGGGTTTGTGTCATGAGGAAGTCCACATTTTGGTTCGCGTCCTTTTGGTTCTGTTCTTGACCTGTCAAAATGGGGTTCCCCCCACTCAGCTTGGCTGGTTGCACTCCCTAGTTTGTCCTAACACCTTGCTTTGCCAAAAAGGCTTGGACAAATGCTTGCGGCAAAAACCAACGTAAATTAAATGCAACATGCCGGCTTTGCCGAAGACGCCCGAAAGGAAAGGCCCCCCTTTGGTCGTCGGTTTCCAAGGGAACCTCCTGCAAATCAAACTTCAAACCATGTGATGCGCAGCCCACTGAAGGTGATTCGTGTCCCAAATGGCTGTCAACGGTGGTTCCTTCCCGCGACTACTGTGCACCTTTGTTCAGGGGATTCCCTTCATATCACCGAACCTGGACCTGAAAAAACAGGGCCCGGCCATGGTGCCGTCGGCATCTTTGCCGTCTTTGCCCATGACCGTGTGGTTGAACTGGCAGAGGTTGGAGAAGGTCCGCAGTTGCGCATCCTTGTCCTCCGGAAAACTGAGAAATGCAGAAGGGGCAGGGAGTGAGTCGGACCCTGGAAGAAAAGCCCCGGTGGATTGATGAGATGTGCGTCGAAATTTAGAGGGGATGGTTTGGGGGTGAGCACCCCTCCCCCCCCCAACATGTTGCTCTTGTCGCTTGCATTTCAACCAACAAAAGACACACACGCCCAGATGTGCAACTCCATGGTGGGTCCGACCCCAGAAACCCTCAACAAAGCTTGTGAACAAATCATCCAGTACAATCCATGACCTACCAGGGCCTTTGGACCCATCAATTGTGCCAGGCAAGGGTCCGTGTTCTCAAGGGCTTGAACCAGATTCCCAAGCTGAGAGCCGGAGTCCTCTTGAGCAGCGGCCTGCTCCGCACTCTTGATGCTCTGCCAGTCCTCGTTGATCATATCCAGCCGCTCTCCATACGTGTTGCTCACATATCGGATCACCTGGCGTCCGGATCGCCACAAGCAGACAGATTTCCATTTGCGCGCCATTCAGACCCTATGGCTCGGACATTGAGTAAATGGCATCAAGCCCAGAGGCGGTGCCAAGTGGGCATTCCCTGCAACAGGAGCCCCCTCGTTCTTTGACGACCTTTCTGGGAAGCAAAAGAGTGACGAATTTGAAAAGACGACGATAGGGGCCTACACCCGTAATGGGCCCGTTCAATTGCTGAGGCAGTTCTTGACACCTTATCTTGACACACGCCCCAACGTTTGCTTTCTGATGCGCTGAGACGGCAACTTCTCACACCCGAAAAATGGGCGGCTCCTTTTTCAAAACCACAATGGGGTTCTTGCCTGGCAGACCCAAATAGAGGGCTTTTGCCCATAGGGGGAGTTAATTTCCTCTAAGATCAACTTGGCAGCCAGGGTGTACATAGGGAGTGCGCAAATTGCCCCTAGACAAAAACAAATCGGAAAACCCTTGATCGAGTGAACAAGAAGAGACACAACTTTTTACGGGTCTCAGCTTGCCTCCAGTTGGTTTGGTGGTTCGGGAGCGGTGTCCCATTCAGTATCTACAAGAGCCAGGGGGTCCAAATCCACCCATTTTTTGGACTTCCCACCAATCCAAACCGCCCATGTTCTGGAGTTTCCGCCAATCCAACTCACCCATTTTTTGGGGGGTGACCAGAGTGAGGGTCGCTGAGTCGCTGAGCCGCCGAGCCCCTGAGCCGGCCATAAACATAAAACTTCCGAGGCGCGCTGCCCACGTACAAGAGCAGAATCCGCCAGGCTTCGTCGGTCTCGGGCGGCAGCTCTAGATGGCCTCGTTCCCGGAGTTTGGAGCCGGTCGAAAGATGTTGGGCTTCCAGGGTGTCCCATAGTTTAGGTACCCCAAAACCCCAAAACTCCTGAAAAGAGTTGCAAATATAATTATTAACACATGAATATATTAGTGTGAGGTCGCGCTGTCATCTCCCGTTGCGAAAATCCCCCGAAAATCCCAAAATGGCCTCGGTGCTCCCTGTTAAACCAACCGTTTTCTTTTAAGGTTGGACCTCTCCGAAAAGAATTGCCTCGGTCTCCTTCTCTTGGTTTCCCTTTTGAACCAAATCGGCCAACTCAATAAGAGACCCCAAATTGATGTCGTAGTTCTTGAAACCGAGCATTTTGAATGGAAGCCGCCCTGGGTCCCAGTTTTCGGACCCGACAGGTGGAACTTTGGTGCTATTTCGCAAGCCACCCTCAGGGGTGTAGTATTGGGGCTGTTCTCATCCGCCCGCCTTTGATTTGTTTGTTTTCCCCGAAACTCGGAGTTTGGGAAAGCGAGCAACTGTTCACCTCGCATTTATCTTTGCGAGAGGGTCATCCCACCAATCATTCCCTGCACCAACAAGCTACCAACTTCCCTACAAACTGGGCTCGAAAGGGATCCAATTTGTGGTGTTCCCCGTGTTGGTTGAAGTTTCAGGAGGCTGACTCTGCTTTTGGTGGAGTTGAAGGGACTGCAAATCGTTTTGACGCTGATGATTCGGGAAATGGTGGGTGCTTTTTTGTGGGATGTGGCACACGGTCTTGGGCCCTTAGGCGATTCTGCATTTTGCTTTCCGTGGTGTCGTCTCAGGGTTTGCCCCCACGTACATTTCCTGTCGCAATGTGGCAAATCAAATTGCATCCCCCTGCGACACCTCCAGGTCTTGCTTGGCCCCATGTCTAGCAAACCAACAGCCGCTGGACGAAGAAAGTTGCAGCTAGGCATGCTGATCTTCAAGCGGTGTGCATGTGCGTGCCTACTGTGGACAGGGGGCAACAAATCAGGGAAACACAACGCTGGCGGTGGCTGGTTCTCTTACCATGAAAAGGAACATAACATTGCACAATCCAAGAGCCACGCAATGCCTCACAGGTCAGACCTGTCTCCTCACCACAATGATTCCAATTTCCAGAAAGACCCGGTGTTGGTGAAAATCGTTGGTGTCTTGCTGAAAACCGCCGTGTCCGCCTGGATGTATCAAAGCAAGTAAAACAAGAATTCAATTCCGTGTTTCTCGCACAAGTTGAGTTGCGTTGTCTCTTAGAACGGCATGCGTCGCACCTGAAAAAGCTTTCCAGTAAGTAGAAAACGTGAGAGCTGGGGAATAGAAGCAGGTCGCAAGCGTTGAAATCGGCTCTCCAGCAGATGAAGCAGGAGAAAGAAAGAGAAAACACACAACCAGAAAGAGAAAGGCAGGAAGACAGGGAAGGAGAAAGAGAAAGCTAAAGAGAAAGAGGAAGAGAAAGAGAAAGATAAAGAGAACGAGACAGATAACAAGAAAGAGAAAGAGAAAGAGAAAGAGAAGGAGAAAGGCAACAGGAAAGAGATAGAGATAGAGAAAGATGACAAGAAAGAGAAAGAGAAAGAGACAGAGAAACAGAACGAGAAAAAAAAGAGAAAGAGATAGAGAGAGAGATAGAGAGAGAAAGAGAAGGAAGGGAAAAGAACCGTGCTCCAATATAGTTCTTACAGGAAAACCTAGCGGATTCGTATCGGGTATTGCTTTCAAAAAAGGACGAATCCGCTTTCAGAATGGGACTACCATTTATCAACCAGCTTATCCTGAGTTCCCAATACTTGAGATTGCTTCTCGCTGCACAGGCCAAGCCCGAGTGATTTTGACCAAGACCCTGGTCCCTTTACAAGGTAAACCAAAAGGAGTTGTTCAAAAACCAGCCGAGCCCTGGTTCAAAGCAAATCCAAAGGAGTGGGTTTAAACTAGTGGTTTAAACATCTTCAAAGAAGTGGCTGGCCCTGCAACCCTGCAAACCATCAAGATCTCTTTGCGGAGTGGCTGGTCTGCTGGTGGAAGAACTCCAACAGAGAATCGATGAGCGCGTCCACCCGTTGATAGGTGAGCTCGATACCGAGATGCCTCTTTAACCATGTGCTGATGTTGTTTGAAAGTACATTTTCAGCTTGGCTTAAAGCGAAATCAACAGACAACTACATTTTTAGGTCTGAATCCGCCCCCCATGTTGCCACAAGCAAACCACACACTTTGTGGCATGCCAAATCCAATTCTAGACAACTGCCAGATTGGCATGTGTCAAACTAGGGAGTTGGACCTTGAAACCCAACCAGCTGGAAAAACAAGGAGAAAAGAAAACAAAACACGCCAAGGTCGTCAGAGTTGTAAACTGCCAATTTCGGGGGGAGGGTCCAAAGGTCCAAATCCCATGGGCAATAAGAGAAACTCCCGTGCCAAACCGAAAGGGGTAGACTCAACAAGACACAAACTCCCATGCCTTATGAAAACCCATGGGTGGCGGATGGGGTGTTTCCCCGAAACCACCAATTTGGGGGTGGTTGCCAATCTCATTCAAGGATCCAAGAAAACATCCCATGCCTACCCCGTCCTACCCCACCCATTCCCTCTAAAGCGAACGCCCATCTGGGCTTCCGCCATCCTTCCGAAATCCGGGGATTTCGGAACCATGACACAAACTCCCACGTTCCCGCCCGCCGATTCATCAATCAGCGGTTCAGTTCTGGGGTTCCAAATCCCTTCAAGCCGTCAAGAAGGGTACGTCCCAACTCCAGAACAACAACATATTGTGAACCCGGAATCCATCAACCCCTGATTAACTAAACTTGAGGGTGGGCCCGCCCCCTTTTAGTGGTGGCGGTCCCCCCCCCCCTCGCCAGACCTCCCACCCCCCGCCCCCCGGCATTCCTTGCCTGCTCCCACCCCCTCCCCGCCAAACCCCCCCCCAAAAAACCCAAAACCCTGGACCCCCTAAAAAACCTTGTTCCCCCGCCTGAAGGCTAGGTTGTCCACGAAGGTCTTCAGCTCCGAGGGCTTGCCGCAGCTCTCCACAATGGCCTTCAGCCCGTTGAAGAACTTCAGGATGATGGCGGCCCGTGGGGTCTTGAAGTGCACCCTCCAACGGCGGACCCCACCCGAACCGACCCAACGAAGGGAGAACGAGACCACCGAAAAAGGGGGGGAAAAGACCCCAAACAAAAAAGAAAGCGAAGCCCCCCGGAAAAAGCCCGCCCGAAAAAGGAAAGACCCCCCGGAGAAAAAGGGGAAGAAAAAGAAAACGACCAAAAACACGACCCCCTGGAAAAAGCAAAGCCCCGCAAAAAGGAAAAGAAGGGGAGAGGACGGGAACACGGGGTTGCGCAAGAAGGGCAAACAAAAGAGAGAGAGGCCGCGGGAAGAAGCTTGGACAGCTGTTCACGCAAGAGACAAATAGAACAAGATAGAGCAACGCAGGAAAACACAGACATGTTGAGTGCCCAGTGCCCTTCAAAAGAGAAAGGCTAGGTGTAGGAAAGTGAAAAGGTGGCGGGAAAGCTTTCACTGGGCTGACTTCAAAGTATAGTTGTGTTCAAAGAAGTGATCTATGGTCCGATTCGAGTGAGTGGACGACGGGCAGAATTCCGAAATGGGCCATGAGACCAGGCTTTAACAGATCCCGTGGAGACCACCGGCTCAAAAGGATTCGTTCAGGGTTCCGGACGTACACGGAATCAGCTGGGACCGGCGAAGGGGCGGCATCGGATCCTGTGATCCAGTGTACCGCAATTGGACGGAGGCCGTAAGGGGTGCTCCCGCTCGACCCTGTCACAAGGACCAACGAGGAAACAAAAGGACCCAAGTCCGAATTTCTACTGGTGGTCTGGTTCTTGTGGCTTCGGAGCAACCCTTGGCAAAAATCAGATGCCCTCCGGGCAAGACGCACAAACGGACCGCAAATTGTTGAGCTTTCATCTGAACCATTTGGAAGATTGGAGCCGACCTACGATCTTCAGAACTCCAAAGCATGGTTGGCTTGCTTTTGGGAAACCTGTTGAACCTTTAGACTAACAGGAGGTGCCCCCCCCAACAAAAAAACAAGAGGCAACAACAAGCACAGAGCTAACCCAAGTTGGGCCCAAGCTGATCCAAGAGGCTTCATAGGCCCCGCCACTTGGTAGGCAGCCCCGTAGATGGCGTCCCCGATGATCTCGCGGTCGTTGGCCAAACTCTTCAGCAGCGATGTCCAGGTGAACTCCACCGCGTGCGCCTGTTGACGCCAGCAGCGTGAGCAGGTGGCGTTCCAACCAAATGCGGGTAAATAAAGGGGATGACCAAACCAGCATAAGTTGAAAGTGTGTGGCATCTGCTCTTACAATCTGGAAAATTAACCTTTCAAATCTACTTGATCATTCTAAATGGTCACACAAAGTAGACGTACCCATGTCCCACAATCTCTATGAGTATGTCTAAACCCCTCGGTTACTGCCTACTCGCTACTAGGAACGCTTTCGTCTTTTTGTTCTCAATGAAATTCGCAGGGGATGCGTGAAGGCAAAGGAACCCGGTTGACAAATCAGTGCTCTGTCTGTGTGTGTGTGTCAGAGCATGACAGTTTCATGTTGCTTGTTGTACTTGCTGTTGCTTGCTGCCGCAAGCAGTCTTTCTCCTTCTCGTGCTTCACTCTGGCTTTAGCTGTTTTGGTTGCCTTGCTTTGCTTGTGGTTTGCTTGCTTTGGCGTGATTATGATGACATTGGGCTTGCTGTTGCTGCCACGGTTGTGGTTGAACTTCTGTGCCACTGCTCGCAACCGCCACTACGGCTCCTCCTCTTCAGACTTGACATTGGTGTTGCTGCTTCGTACTGTGTCTCTTCATTGTTCTTCATCGTGCTGTTCTTTTTGACCCAGCTGCAAGGAGCACGTGATCGAGCCCATAACAACTTTCAGAACCACTGACCGTCAGGTGGTGGGGAGTTCCTGTGCACAATCGCGATCACTCGAGCGGACAAGCATTTGGGTGTTGCCAACATATACGCGCCCCCCTGCAAAATGGACAATGTCCGCTTGATTTCACAAGAGCAAAGTCACACACACACACCAAACAAAATCTTTAGTTGCTCCATCCATTGGGGAAATCAAGCGAAACACACATGTTAAATCACCAGAACGACAGCCGCCCCACGAGCAATCTGCGAAGCGAGTTCCACAACTTTAACCTTGGGGGTGATGGATAGGCTGCTGGAGCCCTTTTAAACCGATTCCTTGCAGCGGAGATGGTACGGACTGCGAAGGCATCATGGGTGAGTCCCAAAATACCGCCCCACGAAAACTGGATTGCTCACTGAACGACCATATCAAGTGAACCGTCCGTCCGTCCGTCCATCCATCCAGCCATCCATCCATCCATCCCTCCATCCATCAATCCATGCATTCATGCGTCCATGCATCACAGATCCATCCGTCCTGTCCGCCCATGCATCCAAAGAGCCTGGGCAGGGGTGAGCTGCAGCTTGCCGCTGCTCTCCCCAAAGCTGCTCACCTCGATGAGGCCCAGCCTCAGGGCACGGCAACCAGCGTGAACCAAACCCTAGCCCGTCCCCGTTCGCAGGAAAAACCCACAGCAAGCCGTTGAAACATACTAGGTGTTTAGACATGTTCCAAAATTCAGGGGTGCCCCAAGCCTAAACATGAACGCAAGGCCAAAAAACATGGGCATGCCTATGTGCATCCAAAACTCGGCAGGCCCCGTATTTACAGTGGTGGCTTTCCTTTCGCACAGGTGCAAATATTCTAAGCCACACCTCCCCATTCTGAAGAGCTAACCCAACCTCCCCCAAAATGGATGCAAAAGCAATTGCCATCGAAGCAATCCACCCAAGCAAGGCTCAAAGTCAACGGTTCCCATTCTCTCCCTTTGCCGACTCCCAGCCCACCAGGCCCCCCGGGGAGCGGTCAGCCTTGCCCTTGTTGTTTTGCCCATGTCAATCATTGCCAAGGCGACCCTGACCCAACCCAAGGCGCGACAAAAAAGTTTGGTTCCCCAAGAAAGGGGCTCCAAAAAGATTGGTTCCAAAACGACGCGCCCCATCGCCTCGAACAAAAAAGAAGCTAGGTCCTCCAGATTTGAGAGGTTCGAATAAGGGTACCTACCCTGTTTTCTGTGGTTTATTTTAGTAGGGGAGCCCTCCCCCCAAAAGAGTGTAAAAGGGCACTACTGGGGGACCTAGAAGAACCACCCCACAAAAAAGTATCACGCGGCCGAGCCACTCTCCCTCGCCGCTGGTGGACGGAGACGTCTCGTCCGGTCCTGCGAGGGTACCCGCGGCTTTTTTTGGTGGTTTTACTCTCTTCCTGAGTGGATTGGCCAGAAAAAGTCCGAACGCTTTTTTACCACCAAAATGGTGAAAACCCAAAAGATGACAAGTCCAGAAACTCAGGAAGAGAGTTCTTTAGGGAAGATCTTATGAAAGTTGCCGAATCTGTGACCAGAAACACGTGAACGGGAGCCCTGAGCTGGACAATATCCGCTAAGCATGTGAGCCACAGCACCGCACTTTTGGGGCTTGGCTCACTTGAGCTCAACACAAACAGGGGAACGCTTGGCGGAACCCGCACAAATGGATTCCTTGCAACCTCGGGCATCCAGCTGAAAGCCACGAGTTTCGAGTGGAAAAACGACAAACTCTGGGCCAGCCTTGGGTGCCCAAACTGTGGAGAATTTCAGTGTTTCGGCCCCCCTTTCTTGCTTGCAAACGAGCAACCTGCAAGAACTAGGATTCCAAAATGTGTTAAAAAAAAAAAAAAAAAAAAAAAAAAAAAACGATTTCTGACGGGTTCCTGATTCCGCGCTGAGTAGGAACCTTTCTGCCGATTTTCGTTCATGGTTTTCAATTTGCAGTTGAAACCTGGGTGAGGAGCTTCCACGTGGAAGTGACGCTGGAGCTCCGGAGCTTGGCGACGCGAGTGGCACAAAATCGTCCAACCGCGCCTTCCGCTTGGAATCCCCACTTGGCCATGGGTCAAAATCCAAATCGTACCCAACTAAAATAGGTTCTAAAAGGAGTGGCGCCTCTCCCAAAATGGTACCATTGGTTTTGACCCACAGCCACTTCTTCAGCGCTCTTCCTCGTGTTTTTCAGTCCTTTGTGTTGGCCCTGGCAATATTGTACGACACACCCACACACGCACAAGCCATGCTGGGAAGTCCCAGGTGTCTCAGTTGCCCGCTCGTAGGAAATCCAGAATAATCATCAACTTTGTTGAATGACCCAGCTCTTCCAGTTGCCACAAATTGCATACGCTTATGTGTACCATACATATTTTAGTTGTCGATTTGTCTATACCCATATCTACGTCATAGATAATGCGCTCCGTTTTGTAGCCAAGAGCATGCGTGGCGCAGGTCCAGGTCCTCCAGTAGAGAGGTTAGAATAAGGGTACCCTTTTTTTCTGTAGTCTATTTTAGTAGGGGAACCCTCCCAACCAAAAAAGGGTAAGAGGGCACTACTGGGCCTAGAGCTGACAAGGGACATGCCCCGGTCCATCTTCTTCAACCAGCGCCATTTCGGTGGAGGTGTCGAAGTTGGAGTCCTCAATCTCGGACTTGTCGTCTTCCTGATCCGCGCACAGGAAACAATCGCTCGGTTGTTTTCTGCTCCGCTGCTAAAAGTTTAACCTTTAGTGGTTTTATGGAAAACCCATTAGTTGGCAAAAAGTTAAAGTCACTAGCATCCAAGCAAAATGCTGCAAAGAAACCACTGATCCAGCAAATGGGCTGCAACTCCCCCACGGCTTGGTTGACGTTGGAAGGGGAGCAACAATTTAAATTTTAGCTGTTGAGTGGGCCACTATACCACAATAAGCAAAAATGTAACATGTTTCACAACAACAACCATGACGGTGATGTAGTCATCCCCCTGCCCACAAGGAAAGTGTGTGCCATCTTTCATGCTGGAACGCTGGGGTGGTGGTGAATCAACGGCTTGGAGGGTACTCCCAAATGTCCCGGCAACCTCATCATCTCGGCATCATTGACACTACTAAGATCGCCAACAGCACCAACATATCCAACATGGCAACGATACCAACATTGCCGGTGCGCCAGCCTTTCCAACATTTCCGAAATTCAGCACTACCAATATGACAACGAACTCGAATCACCTACAGTATCAACATTGCTGACATCGGTGACATTGTCAACGTTATTATCAATAGTACCGTTGCCAACATTGTCAAATCAAACCAGCAACAGCACCAATACTGATAAGATTGTCTACAGCAACATCTCCATCAATGTCACATTCATAATATAAATTATGATACGATCGCCAATCATATCGATATGACATTGACACAACCGAGATACTCGCATCTCATGCGCGCGAAACCCGCGCGCGCCCCGCTTCGGTATGGCCGGTTTCCCAGAGCCCTAAGAGGGAGCTACTGACATTGGCAGCTTTGTCAGCAGCGCCAAAACTGCAAACATTACCAAGACTGCCAACGTTGCCTTGGTTGCATTGCCCCAGTCAACAACGTCCCCATGACCCACCTTGTCCTTGTTGCCACCCTTGTCAGGTCCTTAAAACCAACTCAAAGCGTTCCCCTTTTCCAGACCAAAGATACTCCAAGGGCACAAATCCCACAAGGTGCATGTCACTTGTCGCTCTGGTTCCCCCTTAGAAGCTTCATCTTCTGCCTCCCCTTCAAGGTCGGGTTGCTCGGCCAAATTTGGAAACCAACCAATCGACCGACCGACCGACCAGCCAGCCAACCAACCAACCACCAATCACAACCCGGAATCCCCAAACTCCCCCCACCCACCCACTTTCCGCGTTCCGGTCGAGCCGCCATGGCTCGGCGCAGCCACTTGGCGCTGCCGGTGGGCGCTCTTCAGGGACCGGTGAACAAGAGACCGGGAAAGAAACGCCCTTGAGCCAATGCCCTGCGTTGGATGGAAAGAGGGAGCTGGATGCTGTGAGTTCATAGTGCCAAAGGGCTGACAAAGGCCGTGACATCGGCACTGGCATCCCGAATATTTGGGGTGACTCCAAGGAATGGTTTTTTCTTTGGTTTTGCTACATGAGGTCCCTGAGGCCAAGATATGGGAATGTGCTCAAATGGGTTCCAACCTTCAAGCAAGGTTTGGGCGCACAATACGGGGTGCGTCCTGAAAAGGATGGAACCCCCTTTTGGAATGGTCTTCGATACAATCCATACCACAAGCAACAGCCAGGTTTAGGTTAAATTAGGTTCGGGACCCCC
>CAUJNA010003327.1:497500-547500 GCA_963377175.1 Effrenium voratum
AACGAGCCCCAAATCAGCGGAGCAACCCCGCCTCACCCGCACGCCCATGGGCACCTCAATGGCATCCCGCCGGGCCAGCCTCGGTTTTCATTTGTCCCATACCCTTCTGGGGGTCCTCAGAAAGCTGGAGCCTGAAGCGTTTGGGATTCGGGGAAAACCGGTCTGGCGGTGTAATTTTGTCCCATTGCCATCTGAAAGTTGATTAAAAGGTCCAATGGACATTCGATGACCATTGAGGGAAACAACTAAAAAGATATGACGTTCCCACATGGGAAAAGTTACCCATGGTCATTTGGGGGCCCGAAGGAAGTATTCATCAAGGTGCCTAAAAAGGGGTAAGCTTACTCGCCCCCAAAAAAGCCCTTGTCAGTTTTGCACATGATCTTTGTTGCTTGCTTGCTTGCTTGCTTGCTTGCCTGCCTGCTTGCTTGCTTGCATGCATGATCATGCATGTTTGTTTGGTTGCCTATTGCAGGTTGGCAATCAAACAATCGCCAAGGGTGCGATTTCGGGAACTCGCCAGTTAGCCGCTGCCTGACTATTGATCAACCATGCGCACTCGTTGACTTTAAAGAGAGACCTTCTCCGAAAAATAGATGTGACCCGCAGCTGTGGACAAACACATGAATCCCCTGAGTTGTTTCAGGGAAACAAAGCGGGCTTATCCTGCTCCTAAGTATAGACATCTGGTTTGCCTGACTAAACCATGTGCTTCTGACTACCACTAGAGTCGGGTGAGTCGCCGCTGATCAATGCCAACTTCCCCAAGTGGGCTTCAGCGAAGACTAAAGACGAAAGCACGCAATCCAAAAGTAAAACTTGGCAGCCAATTGGCATCCGCAGGGCTGGGTTGTTAGAACCTGGAAGCAACTGACAAGCCTTCAGGCATTCGGGTTTGGTGGTTGCATCCCGCAGAACTCTGTGTAGAACATGCTACAGGATGTGTGTTTCAGCTTCACTCTATTCTGACAATATGTTTGGTCATGATTATTCACATGTAACATTGAATCAACGTCAGCATGTCTCGTGTACGTGCATATATATAGAAATATATGTATACATACATAATCAATACATATATATATATATATATATAGTATATATATATATACACATGTACATCTACATTTAAACAAAAGAAGACGAAACAGGTATAGACGCGCATGGTCAAGACATATAATATGCACCTCCCCACTCCATCCCAAAGACCATCCCTTCCACCCCTTTTCCCTGGGTCCCTGGCTCCAACAAAGGCGCGGAGTCCGCGTGGGCCGCCAAACCCTCCAGCAGCACCTGACGAGGCGCTCCCTTTTTGACCAACAAAAGGTACCGCTCAACAATACCCCCCCAAACCCCCAACAAGGCTTAGGCCCCCCCCCCACACACTGAGAAAGAATGGTCTCTTCATATCGTTTCTTGGTTGCTTTCTGCTCCCCTGCTAAAAGTGACTAACTTTGAGTGGTTTAATAAAGAAAACCCATTAGTTGGCAAAAAGGTAAAGTCCTAACATGCAAGCAAAATGCACCAAAGATAAGACACAGTTGGGTGCTTTGGGTGCTCAAAGCAAAGACGCATCTGGGTGTTTTGGGTCTTTCCTCAGATCTTCGATGTCTCCCCGTAGGATTCAAATCTTTGCAGAAAGAAGGTAAAGGGCCAAGATGTGGCAGTGCGTCAAAGATAGGTACCCAAAATGAAACCATGGTAAATGGAGCCAAGGACCAAAACTTGCGCTGTTCTGGTGGTTTAATTTTGACCCACGGCCATGTAAGAATGGTGCTAAATGTTGACCCAGAGATAGCGTGCCCAGGAGCATGGAGCAACCGGGGCCTAGGAGCGCCCAGCCCATGGGATCGGCAAGATGAGACGAGCGAAGTCATTAGGATGAGTTTTGTCTCTTCTTTCGCACGCAAAAAACCTTGCGGAAGACGCGTGGATCAAAGTTGAAAAATCTCGGGGACGATTCGCTTTGGACGAGCGAGTCATTGTGTTGTTCAACATCTCGCAGAACGAGTCACCAGTGTCTGGTCAAAGGGGGTGCGGTTCCGAAGATGTTTCAAGCAGCAGGTGGCTTCCAGGTAGCCTAGTAAGTTTGTGAAAAACATAGACGCATATGCGCCATGGTCAGGGCTCCCCGTGCGGACCATGGTGGTTCCCTTGATAGGCACCCGTACAATGGTTTACATTCCCTTCCGTCTTTGGGGCCGCTTGGTGTTAGAAGGAGGCACCAAATGCCGACCTCCAGTCAATGGAGATCAAACCTTTCGTTCCTGCTGGGGGGAAATGTCCAACGAAAGCTGCGGCAAAAAAAAAGGCAACTCACTGAATGCGCCAAGGGGGGACATGTCCAACAAAAGTTGCACAAAACCCACTGAACCCACAAATTGCCAAAGAAAAACCCACTGAACCCACAAATTGCCAAAGAAAAACCCACTGAACCCACAAAGTGCCAAAGAAAAACCCACTGAACCCACAAAGTGCCAAAGAAAAACCCACTGAACCCACAAAGTGCCAAAGAAAAACCCACTGAACCCACAAAGTGCCAAAGAAAAACCCACTGAACCCTGCCAAAGAAAAACCCACTGAACCCACAAAGTGCCAAAGAAAAACCCACTGAACCCACAAAGTGCCAAAGAAAAACCCACTGAACCCACAAAGTGCCAAAGAAAAACCCACTGAACCCACAAAGTGCCAAAGAAAAACCCACTGAACCCACAAAGTGAAAAACCCACTGAACCCACAAAGTGCCAAAGAAAAACCCACTGAACCCACAAAGTGCCAAAGAAAAACCCACTGAACCCACAAAGTGCCAAAGAAAAACCCACTGAACCCACAAAGTGCCAAACAAAAAACCCGCTGAACGCCGCAACGTGGCACCCCACTGCCCCACTGAAACAAATCGAGCCATCGGTCACTCGTCTCGCCTGAGAGGCCGCGCCCTGCAGGCCCATGGATCGGAAGTCCTCTCGCGTGTTTTTGTTTTCTTCCTTGGACTCGTTTTGAAGAGAGTGGCGGGAGAACTTAGCATAACTATAGCTGTATATATATATATATGTGCGGGTATAATATATATATATATATATATATATATATGTGCGGGTATACCACAAAAGTATGTGTGTATAATATGTGCAATATATCTTGTTCGTTCTACATAACATGTGTATGTTTGTATGTATGAATGTGGTGTGGTGTGGTGTGGTGTGGTGTAGTGTAGTGGGGTGTGGTGCGGTGTAGTGTAGTGTAATGCAACGTAACATAACGAAATGTAACGTGGTGTACGTTATCGTATGTTCAGTTGCGTCATGTATTGAAACGCAATGTAACGTAATGCAATGAAACGGCTGTATGTATAGATCTGTGTGTCTGTCTGTGTGTCTGTCTGTCTCTATCTCTGTCTCTGTCTCTTGCTCTGCTTCTGTCTCTCAGTCTCTGTCTCTGGCTCTGCTTCTGTCTCTCTGTCTTTGTCTCTGGCTCCGCTTCTGTCTCTCTGTCTCTATCTCTGTATCTATGTACGTGGTAAACTATAGCCTGCTCCGCATGTCTATCACGCCAGCAACGGACACCTTTTGCCGATTGGCCCAGATAACGGCGCTGGCACGTGTCCACCGCAACGAAGCTCCAGGGCGCTCGGGACTCGCATCTCAAGCCGAAACAAATCTTTAACACCTCTCCTGGTTGAACCTTCCTACGTCTCGAAACTTATCACCTCTCTTGCAAGAAGCAAACGTGAACAACCAACAAGTGATGTGGGCAAACCCATCAAATGACCTAAACTGTAAATATCTGGACCAACCACTTCTTTCAGCAGTGCTCTTCTCGGACACACCCACCGAATTTGGAGGGGTTTCCGCGAAGAAAAAACCGCCGTCCTCGTATGCTTCGGCATAGTACGTCTCCGTGCCGGACGCCATGGGTCCGAGGTCGTCTTAGCTCATTCTAGCTGCGTTTCTGGCGGGAGTACCCAGCTGTTGCCACAGAAAATGATTGGCTCTGGTCCATATAGTTGTAGCGAACCTCAAACTGTAGCTCACTTTCGCCAAATATTGTGAGGTGTCCTTTTGATCATTCAAAGTGTCAGGCTTCCACCAAATGTTTCAACTTTGAGAGTGCTACTTTCCTAGACTTTTCCCCGTTGCTCCTTTCCGAGTCCCCGAAAAATCGGCGGCATGGACACGTACGGGAGGGCATGTGATAAACCCCGGGAAAAAAAAGAAGGAATTCCTCCCAACCCCGAAAAGGTGCAGGAAGCTTCTTTATGGTAGGGCCCCTTATTTTGAGGACCTTTTCACGCCTTCTAAGGGAGCCGAACGGCTGCGTTGGCGAAAGATCTGGTCGAGGTCCGCAGTTCGATGGCTTGTGCCGTTAAGAAATTCGATGCACGTCTCGGGACCTTCATCAAATCCAATCACAAGGGAACCAAAAGCGAAGCATAGGGGTGGCACCATGTATCTTCAAACTCTACAAGAGGTCTGCAAGTAACTGCACCTGATGTTTAGCAATTCGGAGGAAAAAGAGGTGGCAAATTCTACCACTCTTTCTAAAACCTGAAACCAGAATTGGCTCTTTGAAGTAGGAGTAATGTATCAGCTTCCCTCCAAGCCCGGTGGAGTTCCGGGGTGGGAGGTCCCGGGGTGGGAGGTCCCATTTCCCGCAAAAGCGAATCAGAGGTCCGGAAGCCCCAAACCGATCCGAGGCTCCAACTTCTTCGGAGCTTGGGGGCAAACGGGCTCAATGGATAAGGCACCCATTGATCAAACGATGGAACTGGACACTGATGGAACGCCAGAAACACTCCCATGGGCGTGTCTTTTTGTGGAGTTGGTACCCCGTTTAGGGAAACCAACAGGACAACCCAGGCATTTTTGAGGGGGGTTCCCCTAAGAAGAGGCACACGCCTTTGTTTTGTTTCATGGGCATCGATGGAAGGCCGTCCTCAGGGCATTCGGAACATGAATGATGCCAAGAAAATTAATTGCGCCACGTGGCGCATATGCATGGTCCATGTTTAACCAAAGCATCCATAGCAAAGGCTTGCAATGATGAGAAACCAAGAGTGACCCGCCGGTCGGCGTGTTGCGAGTGGATGATTCCGTTATATAGGTTGAAGCTTGTCGAGATGTCGAGTCGGCAGTTTCCGCCAATCAGAGCTGTCTGAGTCCAGCGAGTTCCGGAAAATGATTGTTGAGTTCTAGGGGCTGCTCAGTTTACAGGGGATTCGGCCGCAGAAAACAAAAAGAAACTTCTATGAATCCGTACTGGCCGAGCACGAATAAGTGTCCTGCTATACTGTAGATGTGTCAACAGAAACCCCGGCTTTCCTTTGAGCCACCAATATTGCTGTGTTTCCAAGGGCTGGAGGGGAGTCCGGGTTTCCAGGTTTCCACGACCCATTCTTGTCGAAACGACTGCAAATGTTCGTTTGTGCCAACAAGGGCCGTAACATCCCAAGGAGGTCAACACAAGGGAGCTGATGGCTTGCATCGAAGAAAACAGGTTCTACCCGTACGAAACCAGGGGGAAAGTGGGGAAATCCTCCCGAAACCACGCATCGAAAGGAATTTGGCGAAATTTGGTTCCTTGCATGCAAGGACCACCAGACCACCACACTCACTCCAAGACTGTGCAACCATTCTGCCTCCAAGGGAAGCGAAGGGGCCATTTGGTCAAGCACCTATAGCCTCTATAAGAGCAAGTTAAAAAGGTGTTCCTTTTTGGCGGGGGTAAACTACAATGATTCGCGCAAGGCGCATTCCCCACGGAGCAACTGTAAGATATCTGCCCAGATGCAGATTCTGATTGAACACTTGGGCAGCTCCAATGGGTCAAGTTGGCTATCAACCCTGCTGAGTACATCTGGCGCTTGTGGGTTGCTCAAGAGAACATGGGACTCCTTTGCCCTACTTCCCCAGACCCCCCAGAGACAATGGGCAAAATGACACCCTTCGTTCGGCGGTTGTTTACGGAAAACCCTCTCCAGAAACGGGAGGAAAACGAGTCAACGCTGGGTGTCTGAGCCTTTGCTTGAACTCAGGTCACAAAACCTCCACTTGCAAGAGTCCCTGGAAAACACATATTTCCAGTAGCCGTACTAGGTCCTCCAGTAGAGAGGTTGGAATAAGGGTACCCAATTGTTTCTGTCTATTTTAGTAGGGGAACCCTCCCAACCAAAAAAGGGTAAAAGTAAGGGCACCTAAGCTGGGGGACCTAGCAGTAGTGGTAGATTCCCTGTAAACCCCACTCCCCGTAAAAACCAACGGAGGAAAGACTTCCGAGAATGGCGCGCCCTCCATTGCTGATCCCTGCCTCCACTTCGATGGTGTTGCCTCGGAGTTCCCGAATTTTAAGCCGTCTGCAAGGTCGGGGCCCAAGGAGCCGCACGGGTTGCCCATGGAGAAAAACTCCGAGTTGAGTCACAATAAAAACCGGGAATTAAAATGGTCTACCCAAAACCATGTAAAGAATTAAGAAGGCGGCCGCAACTAGTTCTGGCTGGGACTGCCCCTTACTAACCTTCATCTACCCGGGTTTTGCTTGTGGCTCAGTTGATCGCTGCTGAAAAACAAAAGGCATGCGGCATGTCCCATTTGAGGGGGGAGCCGGAATCCAGATCGCGAGATCCTCCATCTGGCAGTGGCCTGCAACCGGCAAATGTCCTAAAATGGGTCCGGAAATGATGACCATTACCCCCCTGAAAGATCCAGAAAAGCGCGTCATAGCTGAAGTGCACATTAAATGCACTGGCGTGCGAAGACTTGGCACCCGCTTTCGGCATTGACCAACCCGCATTGAGCCACTTCTCCGTTCTTTTGTTCTCCCCCTTAAAAAAACAAACTGACAAGGTCATTCTGAAGGCAAGCCTTGGGCATCCACCTTCCCGCTTGATTGCTCACGGACGCGGATAGGACGCGATTGAACTTGTCAGCAACTCAAAAGCCCGCCGTGCAGAAACGGCACGGGCGCAACGCAAAGCTGACCTGTAAACTGGCGGGCATTGGAAGGATCCATGTTTCAGGACCCTCAAAGCGATCCCGACAAACAGGACACAGAAAAAAAAAACACATAGTCATACTAAGGCATCAGTTCACCCGTTGCTCCAGCAGCAGGCTACACCACACGATCTTCAGATTCGGGGTAGCTGGCCAACCTCAAAATATAAGATCTGGACCATATGCCTATGTCTCAATGCCCAAAAAATGCGGGGTTGTCCTGTTGATTTCCATTTTTACCCCGTGCCAGCACCCTGAAACACCCTAATCCGTAGGGACCCATCTTCCGACCCAGGACCCGCGGGGCCCGAGGTTCGGGGCCCTGGCATCACCGGGTCGGAGCCGACACTCACCTCGTGAAACGAGTTTCATTGCTTGGTATGAATTCCAAGTGCTCGGTAAGTTTTTGCGCAAACAGGGAAAGATCTTTCCAAAAAGACATTCCGATCCTACAAATGGACGGTCCTTGGGGTTTATGCTAATCTGCAGAGTGGTTGACCCAGTAGTTCGCATCATTCGGAGGATACTGTGCCCCACCATTTTTTGCGGGGCCGGGGGGGGGTGCCCCAGTAATCATAGCATACCCCTGCGTTTTGATTCAATGCCTCTGAGCCCAAAAGATGGTTGCCACAGATTCCAGGAGGCTAAACAAAAGCATACTTTGCCTGCGTTGTATACAATTATACCACATAGAGTATACATACGTCGATAGTTTAGTATGTGTGTGTGTGTGTGTCTATTTTCTTTAGAATGTATTGGATTCGAAGCCGGCTGCTGTAGGTTGCTGAAGTTCCACTGTTTTGGATTCTCCTTGCTTCTCGGCTTACAAAATGGGAATGCGCCGTACGGGTGGCGGGCTTCAAAATCCGTCAGAAACCCTGAGAGATGTGGATCATTTCAACCTGAAACGAGGTAAAGCTGCCGCGTGTATTTCCTCTCTGTGCAATGCGAACCAACCGGTACACTCACGAAAACAAGTCTATGGCGCCCTTGCAAGATCAAGTGGCCATCCCTTTGTAATTGCTCAAATGCGAGCTGGAGAAAAACAACAAACCGTTCCTGGGCTGCCCGCAGGTCCCCCGCTAAAAGTTTAACCTGTGGTGGGTTAAATGGAAACTACCGCTAAACACTAAAAACCTGAAAGGCTAAGGAACCGGATGGCTGGGAGTCGCCAAGGTTTCTCGGGGACGCCTGACTCTAGGACTAGCCCCTCGATGTGTAAAAAAGAAAAAAACGGCGCCTGGGGTCCTGATGTCTGCCTCGCTGACCTGCGAGCCGTTTGGTCTTACATAGGGGTGAATGGGGTCAAGGGGACGGCCAAACAAAGGGTTTGCGTTTTTGGCGACATGCTCCAAGTTGCTGGGCCTCAGGTTTCCCTTTAAAATCAACATTCCGGTTTCAGAAGAAATAATTCCTTAAAGGGGAAACCTCGATTGGAGGACCTATCGCAAAGCACTTCCCTTTTGGGCACATGTGCTTCAGCGGCTGGGAGCATACCCGCTGGCCTGGAAAGAAACATGAGGAGTATGCCATGCCCAAACAGTACACGAACAAGTGCTCCTGAGCCATCAAAAGCGATTCCTGTCGTCCGCCCAAAAGGCTGTTGCCTGCACAAGCGCACATTTGCTTGAAATGAGATGTTGCACTGGAAACATGTCTGGATTCCACCCCTAAAAGCAGCGTGATTGACAACGATAAGGATTGTCAGGACTGTTCTCTCAATGTAGTACATGTACTGAACATGATGTTTTATGACCGCACGTTGCTTGAAACCCCATCTGGGCTAAGGTCCAAGCACCCCTGACGACCAATCTCTCCGGGGGGTTCCCAGCTGAGAAAGGAAAGCCTCGTTCCCTTCCGGCAGCGCGAAGAAATCAGATTCTCAAAATGGAACCAGACGCAACCATTTGGGCAGGTCAAAATCAGGTGACCCTAAGAAAGGTCTGGAAAAGAAAAAACACCCATTTGGTTATAGGGTCTCTGGTGGCGCATCCCAGCCGATCGGAACAAGGGGAATTACCGTCGTTGCAAAGTATGTGTTCGGTCACGCGAACATTCAGGGCCCTTTTGAAAGGCAAGTGCAGCAATTCCCACAGAGGCCCACTGAAAGCCAACCCTCGTGCCCTGTACTCCGGCCTTGCGACTGCGGGGCGTCATCCCGTCCATTGCTGCGATGAGTTCCTGCTCAAATTTGCTCCGGCAGTGTCAAGTGTCTGTCTGGCTCACGCATTGCATTCTCGGCCGGGCTAGTAAATGCTGCGGGCGTCAAAAGGATAACAAGCCACAGACTCGCAGTGAAGAACTTGATCACCCTTGCTGGACATAAGCATTTGTGTCTAGCCGTTTAGCGTATCAAGCCGACCTTGAAGGAGACCTATGGCCATGAGTTTAACCTGTTCACAGTGGGGCCGCGGGATAAGGAGAGCTAATCTTGATCCTGGCAAGCGAAACCGAAAAAACCATGGGCCAGTTGGGTTCCTTGCACTTGGGCTCCTTGCATTTCCCGAACTACATGGGAACAACAGGGACCAGCATCAAGAACAAAGGCGAGGGGAGCAATGCCCGAGCAACCCGTTCCCGCCAGCGCTTCTTTTCGGGTCAGGCAGCATGGAACAAGGGCAGATCTCGGTGCGCGGCAGAGGACTTTCAAGACGGTCGTCCCCGCATCTCTGGAACATGTTCAACCAGAGAGCCCGCAATCCATGCGGGCAAGTCTCCTGACGCAAAGGCGGTGACGCACACGTGCGACCAGCTACGTTAAAAGATAGCGGGCCCAAGAACCATCATGAAGGGGTCCTCCATGGCTGAATCAAAAGGGGTCCCAATGGCCACATACACGGACACGATAAAGTCACGCCACGCCGTCCCAAGAATGCTTCCCGCCTACTACACTACGTACTACAAAGTTACGACTTTCGAGCTGGAGCTGCGGAAGTGTACTTTGCAAACTAGACTTGCGCTACAAAGTTGCGATTGTCGAACTGGAGCTGCGGAAGTGCACTTCACGTACTACTCTTGCGCTACAAAGTTGCGACGCCCGAGTTGGAGCTGCGGAAGTGTACTTCGCGTCCGAAACTTGTACTACAAAGTTGTGGCCGCAAAGGTCTTTTGCGTACTACACTTGTACTACAAAGCTTCGATTTCCCAGCTGGAGCTGCAAAAGTGTACTTCGCGTACTACACTTGCGCTGCAAAGATGCGATTCCCGAGCTGGAGTTGCGGGAGTGTACTCCACGTACTACATTGCGCTACAAAGTTGCAATGTCTGACGCACTACACTTGTACTGCAAAGTTGCGATTTTCGAGCTGAAGTCTACTTCGCATACTACACGAGCAAAGGTGCGACTCCCGAACTGCGATCGCCAGAAAAGAGACGAGTTCCAAAAGCAGCTCTCCCCACCAGTATTTATAAAATTGGACAAAAACCACGGGAAGACGTTCGGAGTTCCCTGTCTTGTCTTGTAACTGGCTTGCATTGCGCTGAGAGGTCGCACGCTCAGATAATTACCGCAGCCGGTGTCTTTGACTCCCGACCGCGGCATCGGAATCGCGAATCTGAACCAGCTTCCGAAGACCTCCTATGGGCTCAGCGTACCAAGAAAAACAAACACCCAAACAGCTTGCGGTGCTTCAAACTGGTTGCTCCAAATTTCAGATCCCTTTTCATTGGTTGCAAAGGAAGATCCCTTTCAAAAGAAAGTTGAGAAAGACCCACCAAGTCTCTACGTTTTTGGACACCGGTCTAAATGGCCGGTGCCGACTTGCTCGCGTGGAAAAGGACGCCCTTTTGACTTCAAATTCTCCATCCCGCCAAAGGGGAAAGGGTCTCTCCAACCTTCTGGGCAACTCAACACGCAGGGGTCAAATCAGGAATTTACTCACCAAGCCCTTTGGACCAAAATTGGCCAGAGTCTTCCCCTGAGAAACTCCCGGAACCTGCCTCATGATCCCACCTTTCATGGCCAGTGGGGGGGTGATAAGCTGGCGATTACCTGGAATTTCCCGCCGCGAAACGGGGCCATGAACACAGATCGCCTTTTGCTTAGTCCCAGTTCAAAGGGGCACATAGCCATAGGTCAACGCGATTTATGAAATCAGCGTAGATAGATGACCCCTGCCAACAGAAGGGGAACTCAGTGAGAAAGGTGCTACACCTAAAGCGCCTTGATGAAAAAGCCGGCTTTGCAAAACGGAGCAGAACGAATCTCAGCCAAACGGAAACACACATACACGCAAATCGACCGGCACATAAACACGCGGGCGCACATACATTGACAGACGAAGACAACCATAAGACATAGAAACATATGCATATATCTCTATCTGTCTTTGTATATACATATACATATATATATATATATTATACACCTGCAAACACGTCAGCATCTTCATTTTGAGGCACCGAGCGTCCACTTCTTCGTGCGGACCCTTTGCCCACCGCCGGCTCGGCGCAAAAATGCTCCGGTTGCCTTCCCTCGCGCGAACTTTTCGCCAAGTCCACCGCTCCAGCGTCACAAATCGGGGGCGCCAGGGGCACGTGGTTTCTGCCAGGTGGACCGTGACCGAAATGAACCCCACTCCACTAAGTTTTTTTTTTTTGTGTGTGTGTGTGTGTGCTCATACCTGTGGGCCAAAAACATGACACCTCCCAACTTTGAGGGTCTTCGGATGTCTGATATGTTCAGTGCTCTTGCCTGGCTTCCTTGTCTGTTTGCCTCGGGTGTCCCATACCACGCGGTTTGCAACTGAAGGACTTGCCACCACAACGACCGCGGAGAAAACCGGCATTTCATCGAAAAGTGCCATTTTGGGAGTTTTTAGATCCCGGAGAACAAAAAGGGGGGCATCATGTCAGTTTCAGACAAAGGCCCACAACGAGCTAGGGGTCCACACTCACGGCTACCTACTTCTTTCTTGCCGGAGGCCCCGATTTAAATCGACGGAAGAAACATTGGGCGGAGGAGCCGAAACGCCAGGCCCAGACATGGGACTTGGAGTTTTCTCGGCAGTTTTCTCTTTAGAGACCAAACACTGAGACGCCAAAGGCTGGGAGGACTTGGAAGCAGAACGAGCCCAATCCCAACGAAATGGTTGGGATTGAGAAATTGAAGAAGTCTTTGAAGAGAGTACAAAAGAAGAAACGCCAACGGCTATCAACTTCTTGAACTCACCTGCAATTCAAACCGCCAAAACCCCGCAACACAGAGTTCAAAAGTCCCAATCCAACAGCCAACATGCGCCTCAAAAGTCAGACGCAAAAGGGTCCCAGCAAGCATGCTGACCCACATCCCCACGTTGCCTCATCATGCATCACTAGCATCCCCAGCATCACCAACAAAGCAGAAAGAGGTTAGAATAAGGGTACCCGTTTTTCTGTAGTCTATTTTAGTAGGGGAACCCTCCCCAAAAAAAATGTAAAAGGGCACTACTCAGGGACCTAGAATGGGATCCCCAAGCAAAAAGGACTTTCATGGGGTTTTTGGCTACCCCCAAACCCATAAGCTCAGTCTGTAGTCTGTGCCTGGCTCTCGGGACGTTTAGGCCATCGCCGGGGAGCATGCAACGCCAGAGATTCCGAAAGACGAGCGGATGCCACGCCTGAGACTCGGCTGAGACTCGCCATGGTTGACCCCAACCCCAAAACCTCCAAAACCACGCGCGCGCTGGATATCGGTTTTCGAGCTGTTTTCTTTGAAGGATTCGGGTGTAGATATGCGTCGAAATAAACAATTGAACATGGGCCTCTATATCTATCTATCTATATATATATATAATATGTGGCGGCGTTCCTTCTCTTTTTGCAAGCCAACCTGGAAAGGGCACCCTCAAACGCTGGGCAAAACGCTGTAAGTCCCAAACTGCAAAGCCAGGGACCTTCGTGGGTGAAAGGTGAGCTTGGACCTCCTGAATGCCATCCTTTCGGTACACCCTGACGGCTCAGAACCGTATGGTGTCCAAACCGCTGGCTCCTGATGTGCGGCCAAAAACAAAAATGGGTCCAACGTCCACTTCGGATTGAGTATGTTTCTGACAGCATGGCCATATTTGTGCCGCGAATCTTTTTTGAGTCCCAGTGGAAGATGGAAGGGCCTGCCCGTTTTCTGAGAAACAACTCTGAGGCTTCAGAGGTGCCCCCCCTAGAACCATTCCGGGCGGATTCCTCTGATAAGTTCCGGATACATCCAAAGTAACCGTCAATCCGAGGATCTTCGCCCCTTTTGCTCTGCACTGCTTTGACGGCCTACCTCAAACAAAGTCCCAAAGCAGCCCCCCCGCTTCAAACCTCAACACTTGGGAGGCAAACCTGGCTTCCCAAAACCAAACTCGGAAAAATGTTCAGAGGGTTCCCTTGCTCCTGAGCGTTCCATAGACTGCGGAATTATGGAGTTTGGCGCAGAGATGGTGTCTTTTTCTAGGGAAGCCACCCCACTTTGGGGCCCCCTCATTCGCATCCGAAGCTTTCAAACCAGTCGTCTTAGGTCGGATTCTCGTTGCCACCTTCACAGCACAGAAACTAAAGCCGGCACGAAATTTCTTTCGCCACGCTGTTGCCCAGAGTCGGAATGCAACTTGCAGCGTGCCACGGGGCTCCAACCGCATGAGTCTTGCAGTGCGGGTAAATTGCATCCAGCAAGCCGATTCTTTTTTCACGTGGCTCATGTGGAGCGGTCCTTCTGAATGCGACCTTCCGGGCCCTGAAGAAATCCGGAACTTGACTCCAAATCCGGTCTCTGAAAACCCCACCAAAACGCAGCTTTATGGACGCACTCGCACTTCGCAGGAGTTCTCCTGGCATCTCACTTTGACACTGCCTTGAGTTCGCATGTCTCGCAAAAGCACATCGCTCGGAAAGTGTTCCCCGAACGGCCTTTTGACCCAAAGTCGGGTGCCAAGTCCGACGACTGCAAGCTTGGCCTTTCAGCTCGGAAACTCGGCTGGTGCAACTGTGCAGCGGCAGAAAAATGGCAGACCGACTGAAAACTGTTGATCTCTTGTTTCGGGAACTGTCGGCACTTGGGCATTTGTTTCAGCCCCGCCCGCGCGCTGCCCAATCTAGGGCCTGGCGCGCGGCAAACGGCCAACAGAGGTGCTGTACAGGTCTGTGCAGCCCCATGATCAGCATTCGGTCCAATGTGTCAGGGGCGGGTCATGCCCAGCAGCAGGGCCCTGTTGGCTCACCCCAAACCCAAGGTAAGCAAGGGGGTTGAAGGTCGCCCCAAACGCAAAAAGAAAAACACGCGGGCCCGGGTTGGACAATTGTGTGCCAAAAAGCCATGGCTCTGTCCAATCAATGCCTACCATGGGGGGGGATGAGGCCAACGCACCTGCAAGGATATGCGGAACCTACTGGGCTCGACCGTTCGATCCGGATGACCCTCCATGATCGGGAGTGCATCGCTATGGATCTGTGCAGCAAGCTGCCAGCAACTACGAGGCAAGCCAATCTATATAGCACCTGCGAAGAACGAGGCCGGCAGCTGAGTGCAAGTGCAAAGCGAATTGCATCTAAAATTCTCACAAACGAATGCGCGGGTGAGTGAGCTTACTTCTGCGTCTCGGTCGAGTAGTAGATGCGCTGCATCTTGCAGAAGCTCGCGAAGGACAGGACGTGGCCTCATGCCGTGACACGTTCTAAACGCGCCAACCAAAAACGCAAACAAATTGCTGCCCTTCTCCAAAACCCAATTATATATGTATCCCAGACGCTCCCAACTCATGTTTCGGGCCCTCGGGCCCTCGCGGGCCCTCGCGGGCCCTCGGGCTGGTTTGGGGGGGGCTAAGGCTCGTGGCAACATAGCGCAGATTAGAGAAAGCAAATAGATAGTCTAGATACCGGACACTTAATCTGAACTTGGTAATTATCTACTGTTTCTTTTACTGGGAAGAGATAAAGACAGATAAAAATAACAAATAATAGAAGATCAAACAAATAGATAAGACAACAAATAGAAAATAAGATAACAACACACAGTTAAAACAGCAGAATTGATGTAAATAACTTGCAAAGAGCTTGCCCTTCAGCAGAAGAAACGTTGCAGCCGGGTGAATCAACAAATGCAACTTTCGAGCTGGAATTGTGGAAGTGTCAAGCACTGTTCTCTCGCTACAGAGTTACAAGAGCCCCCGTTACATACCTCCGTACCAAGGTTCGCGCCGCGTCGGGCTTTGCATGCCCCTTAAAAACCATAGCCATGTATAATCATAACCCGAACAATGGCATCATCCTGGCGCAATACAATGTGGACCTGGTACAATAAAATGCGCGTCTGAGAACCCACAAGCATAATAAACATAACGGGGCAGGCCTGGCTTTGCAAAGAAGAGGTTTGGAGGGGCCGCGTTTTCCATTTAGTTTGGGCTGATGGTTCTAGTTTCATTTAACCCGCTTTTCCATCTAGTTTGGGTTGGTGGTTTGGGGGGCCGGTTTTGCATTCGTTTGGGTTGCTGGTTTGGAGGGGGCAAGGTAGTTTGGAGGGGGCCGCTGTTTTCATTTGGTTTGGGTTGCTGGTTTGGAGGGGCCGCTTGTTTCATTTAGTTTTTGGGTTGTTTGTGTGGAGGGGCCGCTTGTTCTATTTACTTTTGCTTGGTGGTTCTAGTTTCACTTAATTTTCGTTGGTGGTTTGGTCGGAGGGGTCCGCTTTTCCATTTGCTGGTTTGGAGAGGCCGTTTTTGACATTATGTTTGGGTTGGTAGTTTGGAGGGGGCTGTTTTTCCATTTAGTTTGGGTTGCTGGTTTGGAGTTTGGAGGGCCATTTGTTTCATTTAGTTTGGGTTGGTAGTTTGGAGGGGCCGCTTTTTTAATTTAGATTGGGTTGCTGGTTTGGAGGGGCCGCTTGTTTCATTTAGTTTCGTTTGGTTGCGTGGAGGGGCCGTTTTTTCTGTTTGGTTTGGGTTGGTAGTTTGGAGGGGGCCGTTTTTCCATTAGTTTGGGTTGCTGGCTTGGTTGGGTTGGTTATTGTTTCCAATTAGTTTGGGTTGATGGTTCTAGTTTCATTTAATTTGTGTTGGTGGTTTGGAGGGGGCCGCTTTTCCATTTACTGTAGTTTGGGTTGGTGGTTTGGAGGGGCCGGTTTTCTATTAGGTTTGGTTGCTGGTTTGGAGGGGCCGCTTGTTTCATTGAGTTTGGGTTGGTTGTTTGGAGGGGCCCGCTTGTTTCATTTAGTTTTGGTTGGTTGTTTGGAGGGGCCGCTTGTTTCATTTAGTTTGGGTTGGTGGAAAGTTACGCAAGTTGGGTCGCTCAATTCGTGCTTCTTTACTTGCAAATTTTGGAAGAAACCAACTAGGTCAACATCCAGGGCCCCTCGAATCTGAGTTCCTGGGCTGGGGAGATTGAAAGACCGACAAAAAGGTCAAAAACCCGGGTTGTGAAATCCTAGTTCCTGATTTGGGGAGACCAACAAAGTTCAAAACGCTGAAAATCCCGGGTCCCCTAAAGTGATGTGATGTGTCTTTACTTGGGGAGTTCAAAAAGTTCAAAATCCCGGGTCCCGAAAGTGATGTTCCGCCGGGTGCTTCTTTACTTGGGGAGTTCAAAATCCCGGGTCCCGAAAGTGATGTTCCGCCGGGTGTTTCTTTACTTGGGGAGTTCAAAATCCCGGGTCCCGAAAGTGATGTTTCTTTACTTGGGGAGTTCAAAAAGTTCAAACCCCACAGTGATGTTTCTTTACTTTTGGAATTCAAAAAGTTCAAAATCCTGGGTCCCCAACTTGATGTTTCTGTACTTGGAGACTTCAATCAATTCAAAAATTCAAAATCCCGGGTCCCAAAAGTGATGTTTCTTTACACGGGGAGTTCAAACAGTTCAAATGCCGTTTTTTTGCGCAGTTGGAGGGCCTGTCACTGGCCTGCTTTGGGCTCCTGCTTTGCATGAAGTGGGGTGTCCTAGGGAGGGTCCGGGGCCCTCCCTGAAAGGACCCACCTGTTTGTCGGATACGGGGCCTTGTGGGCCCCTAGTGCAATCCGGACGGGATCAATGGATCGCTGATCGACCAAAATGGCCTCGAATCACACCTCCCCTATCCGACGGTTATCCAACGGCTATCCGACGGCTATCCGACGGTTATCCGACGGTTATCCGACGGTTATCCGACGGTATCCGACGGTATCCGACGCCGGGCCCTCGTAGACCCTCAGTTTTGGGGGCCCCGGCCCCCCGGCCCAATATATCCGACGGTTATCCGACGGCTATCCGACGGCCATCCGACGGTTATCCGACGGCTATCCGACGGCCATCCGACGGTTATCCGACGGTTATCCGATGGTAATCCGAAGCTTGTTTGCAGCCCAAAGGCCCCCACCAAAAAACCAGCCCGAAACCTCCTACGACCGCGAGGGCCCGCGAGGGCCCAAGGGCCCGAAACATGAGTTGGGAGCGTCTGGGAGTAGAGTTTCTATTTTGTTTTTTGTGTGTGGCTGCCATGCTTTTTGTGCAGTTGGATTTTTTCTAGGCCTGTCACTGGCCTGCTTGGTCGGGCTGCTGATTCTCTTGAAGTGGGATGTTTGTAGTAGGGCTGTGTGGATGTCGCTTTCTTGGCGCATTTGCTTTTCTTCAGGGCCTGTCGCTGGCCTGCTTGGTCCGGCTGTGGCCTGCATGGCCCGCCTGATGACCCGCATGTCCTGCCCACCGCCCGCCGCCCACCGCCCACCGCCCTGCGTGAGGCAACAGCTCTTCGCAAGCAAGATTGCCAACAACATCTGCAGAAAACAGGCAGGCAAAGACAACAACCAAATTAGAAACCAGAAAAAAAACTTTGCGAAAAGCAGCAGCCCAACCAAGCAGGCCAGCGACAGACCCTGAACAAAAAAACGGCAGCCGCGGACAACAAGCAATTCAACTCTTACTTAAAAAATCAAAAAATCCAACTTTACGAAAAACAGCAGACCAGGCAGGCCAGTGACAGGCCCTGAACAAAATCCAACTGCGCAATAACAAAAAATGGCAGCCACACACAACAAACAAAGCAGCAGCTTTACTAAAAAAAACAAGACCGCGAAAAGCAGCAGCCCGACCAAGCAGGCCAGCGACAGGCCCTGAAACAAAAACAACTGCACCAAAAAAGCGGCATCCACACACAAAAAGCAAATTAGAAGCCCTACTACAAAAATCCCACTTCACGAAAATTAGCAGCCTGACTAAGCAGGCCAGTGACAGCATGCACAAAAAGCATGGCAGCCACGCACAACAAGCAAATTGGAAGCTCTACTAAATAAATCCAACTTCACGAAAAGCAGCAGCCCAAGCAAGCAGGCCAGTGACAGGCCCTGAGCAAAAATCCAACTGCACAAAACACATGGCAGCCACACACAACAAGCAAATTAGAAGCTTTACTAAACAAATCCAACTTCACGAAAAGCGATGAAAAGCAGCAGCCCGACCAAGCAAGCCAGTGACAGGCCCCTATAAAAACAACAACTACACAAAAAAGAACGCGGCAGCCACACGCAACAAGCAAACTAGAAGCTCTCGGGAAAAATCCCACTTCACAAAAAGCAGCAGGCCGACCAAGCAGGCCAGTGACAGGCCCTGAACAAAATCCAACTGCACCAAAAAAGTGGCATTCAAACACAACAAGCAAATTCGAAGCCCTACAACAAATCCCACTTTGCTAAAATCACCAGCCCGACCGAGCAGGCCAGTGCCAGGCCCTGAAACAAATCCAACTTCACCAAAAAACGGCAGCCACAGACAGCAAGCAAAAAACAACAATCTCGAAGCAGCAGGCCGACCAAGCAGGCCAGTGACAGGCCCTGAAGAAAAACCCAACTGAGAAACAAAGCGGCAGCCACAAAGAAACCCAATGGAAACAAAACACTTCACGAAAAGCAGCAGGCAGACCAAGCAAGCCAGTGACAGGCCTTGAAAAGAACCAACTGCACAACAACCAAAAAAAAACGGCAGCCACACAGAACAAGCAAACTAGAAGCCCTTCGGAAAAATATTGCTTCACGAAAAGCAGCAGCCGGACCAAGCAGGCCAGCGACAGGCCCTGAAGAAAAGCAACTGCGCCAAGAAAGCGACATCCACACAGCCCTACTACAAACATCCCACTTCAAGAGAATCAGCAGCCCGACCAAGCAGGCCAGTGACAGGCCTAGAAAAAATCCAACTGCACAAAAAGCATGGCAGCCACACACAGCAAACAAAATAGAAACTCTACTCCCAGATGCTCCCAACTCATGTTTCGGGCCCTTGGGCCCTCGCGGGCCCTCGCGGTCGTAGGAGGTTTCGGGCTGGTTTTTTGGTGGGGGCCTTTGGGCTGCAAACAAGCTTCGGATTACCATCGGATATCCGTCGGATAACCGTCGGATGGCCGTCGGATAGCCGTCGGATAACCGTCGGATAATTGGGCCCGGGCCCCCAAAACTGAGTGTCTACGAGGGCCCGGCGTCGGATAACCGTCGGATAGTAATGCTAGGGGAGGTGTGATTCGACGCCATTTTGGTTCCATCCATCCCGTCCGGATTGCACTGGGGGCCCACGAGGGCCCCGTATCCGACAAACAGGCCGGTCCCTCCCTAGGAGGGCCCCGGACCCTCCCTAGGAGGGCCCAGGAGCCTGGGATATACATATTTCTATATGGGGAAGGGCCCCTTTTTGGCTATCCAGCTGGCTGGGATTGTGGACCGCATCCAGAACTATCTCACAGGTCACAAGAAACAGTTATCTCAAGGCTCAGAGCCATGGTGGTGATTTCCAGCCTGCGTTGACCAACTTCACAGTTTTCGGCACGTGAGCCGAACTGAAGAACCATTGCCGTCGCCTTTCGCTGCAATGCTTCCCTTGTATTCAACGGAGAGTGAACCCTTAGAAGCCTTTCGGCGCTTGCTGGCGGGACCCGTTTCAATCCTCAGCGGGACCCGGCACCCTGTGGCAGTTCTGGGGGGTGACTTCCGAGCGGCTCTTGGGAAAGTAGCCGCAGACATTGGGCTCCGCCAGGGACCGCCCATAGTACCAGCCACTTTTTGAGTCATGCGTGACCTGCAGGGAAGCGGCGCGTGTTTGTTGATACCCTCAAGTTGGTAGTGGAAGCTAAAAGCACAGCAACAGTTTCAGCGGGGTCTCCCGATTTGGGCACACTTGCCATGTTCCCATGCAAAGCAAGCACTTTTGCTATAATTTACCCATGGGCGGGGGTGGGTGAAGGGGGGGGGGGGGTAATCACGTACGTGGTCCACGTGCCCTTCTCGACGTGGGTTTGCTCGTAGCGCCCTCATTTCGGCTCGTGTTCCATGACACTGCGTTGTCTCTGAGCCTCGTCCTGCTTTTGCGATTGTCTGGTCGTCGTTTGGACTTGTCTTCCCACCCTTGTCTTCGAGTCGTTGGACTTGCACTGGCAATGGCGCTGTGATCCAGATCTCAATCTTGTCAGCGGTCTTGGACACCGTTCTGGGTCTGGGTCACTGGCCGTTTGTCCTATGACATGCTGGAGATTTACTCATCCGGCGCCTGCCCCTACACCCGCCGTGCACGTGGAGTCCACGATACGGAGCCAGCTGTTACAAGTCGTGATTTTGGAGCTTGCTGAGGACCAGAGCCAGTCTTGATTTGGCCAGCAGCCGAGAATGCCGACACGCACGTCCCTGCACAGCGCTAAGGTGCCGAGCGCGTTGTCAAGACCCGGCGCGTAGCAGACGAAGCGCTGCCAAGACATGACGGCGTAGTAAGCCTGTTCCTGCTAGGCGATGCAGCAGGAGATTCGTCAAGAGTTCCAGGGCAGCCTCCATGGCGGCAGCAGCAAGCAACTAGGTTCTCAAAAGCACCTGTGCGCTAACACGACACGTTCAGCGATGAGTAAACAAAGAAGCATGCTGGCGACTGCTTCGAAAACACAAGAAAGGTCAAAAGATTGAAACGCGCGGCCCTGTGGAGAACCGCTGTTCGGAAACACTGGCCCCTACAAGCCAAGCATTCCGCCTGAAGAGCAGTTACTCCTCAACCTGCGCGCTCCCCAAACGGGCACAAACGAAGCAAAGTATCACGCCTGCAAGCAGTCTAGCACGCGAAACAATTCGAGAGTACCCCCGGCGTGAACGTAGCGTTGGTGGGTAGAGCAAGTATCTGCGAAACGAATTGCAAGTAGAGGGCCGAAGAGCTTTCCGAGCTTGAAAAAAATGCTCCGAAAAGCCAAGGCTGCTTACACACCGTGTTTCAAGCAGTTTCCCCCACAGGGAGTATCTGTGTTCATCCACGCCTGAATTCCGTTTTGAAAGTTTCCCAATGACAAGTTATGGTGACACTTCCATGACCTGCGAAATTCATGAAAGTGATTTTTGGGGAGTTTGGGGGATCTGATGGCACTGGCGGCAACATGTCCAGCCAACTTGAAAGCGAACCCGTTTACAGGAGTTGTTTGGTCAAAACCATGTAGAGCCCGCCATCCAACTTCATGATGCCAAACTCGGAGAACACATTTCATGCACTTGCGCACGTTTCCTCAAATAGGCGATCCTCTCAAGCGGTTGACGTCTTCGGCCTTCCACCCATCCGGTTTTCCAGAGAGGAGCAACCTATTCGCGCATCTGAAATATGGAATGGTCCAGGAACTTCATGGGCGAAGTTGGTTCCATGTGCCCAGGCCTAGGAAAGTCTACCGCTCCATCTTTAGTTAAACTGGCTCCATGGGGCGGCTTCCTGCCGATTGTGGTCAAACCCCAGGGTGTGGTGAAAAAAAAGGCCGTGACCATAACTCCCCTGCTAAGACTTAACTCGTGGTTTAGTGGAAACGTCCCCTCAACCTTAACGACCTTGAAGAGATGGCTGGGAACCACCGCGATACACGAGGGATGTTTCATGATCCCGCTTAAACGACTCGCGAATCAACTCGGCGGGCCAACGTTGGGGCTCGCATTCACCCGACCCATGATTCGCGTGAAGGGTTGCATTCGGGGGGTCCCTGTCCTGCAGTTCGCGTCACGGAGAAAACTTGAACCGAGTCAGCCTTCGATTCGGTGGCAGTGTTTGTGGTTTTGTTCTTGATCATCCCTGAGAAAAATCATTCACCGTGGGTTGACAAGTGGTCCCCAAACCATCCAGTTTAAGATAATTTTGGTACAAAAAAGTGAGGGAATCTGAGAGTCAGCCTTGGCAATAAGAAGTGGCAATGCTAAAATAAGTGGTGGGAATCTGAGGGTCAGCCTTGACAATAATACTAACGTAGAATCGGCGCTGCTAAAGTAAGTGCTGGGAGGCTGAAAGTCCGCCTTGGCAATACTAAATACCAATAAGAATCTGAGAGTCATGCAGTGAAAAGCTCTGCGCCTTTCGCCCAACACACGTCCGTGCCTCCACGAGTTGGCCAACGCTGAGCGAAACGAAGGGCTCTGGCTCCGGTTCCACCGGGACTGGCAGGAGCCGGCGACCGGCGAAGACCCCCAGGTTTTGTCGCGCTCGCTCCTTCCCAGACGCAGTAGATCCCAGCCACTGAGGCCCAACCCCACCCAGTTCCTTGATTAGGAGGCTCTTTGAAGTGAGGGCTTAGAGAAATCACAGCGGGAAAAATCTGGAGCTACCTGTCTCCGGCACCTCCAGCTCAGGATTCCACCATCAGTCCAAACAACTCAATCGGCCCTACATCACTTTCTTTGCCTACATTGTATTGCGGTGCTCGTGGCCTTTCAGCTGAGACATGGTGTCGTCCTTTGCTGCGTGACGCGTGACAGTTCCAAACACTGAGCTAAAGAATCTTCAGACGTGGCTCTGTGCAAGTGCAACTTTGCAAGCAGGCTGCGCAGCATAGCGCTGCAAGGTATTGCCCGCAAGTTGCTATTATATGTCAAATTGCTCTGCGCAGTTGCTCTGCGCAGGTTCTCTGCGCAAATCGCTCTTGTCCAGTGGCTCTGTTCGAGCGCTCCGTGCGAGGTGCTTCGCACACGTTGCTGCTGTGGCACGGTCTGCGCACTTGTGCTCTGCGCAAGTTGCTCTGCGCAGGCTCAACCTCTGCAAGTGTCTTGCGCTTGCACCTCTGTGCAAGTTGCCCTGCGCCAGCTCTGTTTGCAAGATATTCTTTGCAAGTTGCTCTGCGTGTAAAGTGGTCTGCGAGTGCCCTGCACAAGTTGGCCTTCCCAGCATCCCCAGCATCGTGCCAACCAGCCAAAATGGCCCACTGAGAGTAGGACTTGCGGTCAAGCGAGCGCGATTTCCGCAAAAGCGGCGCTGTCACCATTATGCGGAGAACATCGCAAACACCCATTGTTCGCAGGATTTTGTGGGACTGAGGGGGGATACCAGGGATGCAGTCTTCGTCTGATTGGCTGTTGGTTGCTTGGGTGCGCGCGGCGTGCTGCAGAGGCGCCGGGAGGCCACGAAGGGGACCAGGTGGGAACAAGGCGACGTGTGGGGGCCTGAGCAGGGGGTTGGGCGAGGAGGCAAGGCAGGAAGAAGGCATGGGCCCCTGAATCTTAAGACATACCCAACCTTTCACACCCAAGCTCCTTACCCAGACTCGTTACACAGACTATTCACACCCACACCTTGCCTCCGCATCTGCCACACTATACTTTTCCAGACTATTCCCAGACTACTTGCCTCTGTGCAAGTGGCTCTGCAATTTGCCCTGCGCAAGTAGCTCTGCGCAGATGGCTCTGCGCAACTGACTCTGTGCAAATGGCTCTGTGCTAGTGACTCTGTGCAAGTAGCTCTGCGCAGATGGCTCTGTGCAAGTAGCTCTGTGAAAGTTGCTCTGTGAAAACCCATCCAAGATCTCCGCACGCAAGCCTTCGCGATGTTTTCGGGACTTTTCAAACCTCGGGGCCGGGATCGATTTGGCAGGTCAGTTCTGTTGAAATGGCATACCATCCTACCGCAGCTGTTGAGAACGCCTTATCATACTCCGTCAAAAAAATGGAAATCCCTTACCCAAGCTCTTGCGACCGCGTCAAGAAATTGGAATCCCCTACCCCAGTTGAGACCCCTCTTTCTGGCCACCTGCCCCGTCTCCCCGGCAAGGCGGCGATCGATTAATACGGTGGCCGGGCGGGCGCTCTGGATGAAAGGCGTAGAGGGCGATGGCGCAGAAGCTGTTGGGGTGCTCCTGAGGCGACGTTAACAGAGGTGGGTCCTTAGGCCACGGGAAGGATAATAGGGGTGCTTTTGGTTACACGCATTTAAGACTCAAGAGAAAAATGAGTGTGACTCAAAATTGAACAGCTGGGGTTACGCAGATTTTGGTCCATGTTTCCACTTACCAGGGTTCCATTTTGGTCCCGGCTTTTTGAGCCACAGCCAAATGTGACCCAACCAAATGCAAGAGCAGCTTGGTGCATGGTGGTGGGAAAGAAGCTGTGATACCAATGTGGGCAATGTCCATCACTACTTTAATCACTTTGAAGGGGATTCCCTTGATCTCGCAGAAAGTGGCAACCTTAAATCCGATTTCCACAGCCATGGCTTGGTGGACTTTGCCTGTGATTGTCGATCCCTGCCTTAGGTTCTTTTGGATCGGAACAAAATACAGCCAATGCAGAGAGGACGAGTCACTGATGCAAAGCCTTGCCAGTGAGTCCCTGAATCAATTTCCTTGCTTCCCCGCTCGCTGTCCAGGGCCGATCTCATTGATCTGAGCCTCCACAGATAGAATGGACTGGTCACCATTCCTCCCCGTGAAAACGTCAACTTCAGCTTGCTGGGAATGAACCCAGGGGTTCCCTTAAAGGCAACCACAAGGGATGGTTTATAGGGGTCATTCCATTTCTCATTCCCTGCCTATCGCACCAGCGAGTCATGTGTGTGCGTGTGTGGTCTGGGGTAAGGTCCCGTAGAAGCGCACCCGTGATCAAATGACGCCAGACAAATGTGGGAGGGAGGTTGTGGGTTCAAATCCCAGGGCCATTGTATATTGCATGCAAAAAAGGGGTGATTGGTGAATCAAGATGATTCACACCCACCCCCGTGACAACTTGTGGTTTTCTCTCGCGCAATCTACCCTCCAAGAGCCTTGTTGCTCAGGCGGGACTTCCAATAACTGTTTGTGCCTCTATTCGATCCCTGCCCTTTTGCGGATCTTCCTAGGATTCTTCGGGATTGACGATAGTTGCAGTTGATTGTGTATACCTAATGCCAGGCGGAAACTGGAATTCGACACGACAAGCAGGCACGCCTGTTAAATATATATATATATATATAATACACCAGCATAGGCCCCAGATAGCGAAACGTGTGCCAACGATAGTACGCCAGCACCTCTAACAGTATCCCAAAAAGATTGTAGCACCTGCACAAGAATCCCCAAATTGCATGCCCCCTAGCACCCTATCGTCAATCTCGCAACAACACCCCTGGCCGTGACCAGGCTCCCAAAAACAGCACCTGCACCAGCCGTCAATCTCGCAAAACGCCACGCTCGTCACCAGCCCCTCAACACCAAAACACCACCTGCGCCAGGACCCCAGACTGCATGCCCCCTAGCACCCTACCGTCGATCTTGCAAAAGTGTGCCCGCACCGTCACCTGCACCCCCAAAACAGCACCTGCACCAGCACCCAAACTGCATGCCCTAGCACCCTGCCATTAATCCAAACAAACTGCGCCCGCACCATCACCAGCAGCTCAAACAGCACCCTAAACAGCACCTACACCAAAACCCCAAACTGCATGCCCCCTAGCACCCAGCCGTCAATCTCGCAAATCACTTTCCCTTCTTTATTAGAAGTTAGAGCCCCTGAAGCTTTCAGCTATCTGGGGAAAAAAAGAAGGAACAAAAAGAGAAAACAATCAAACCAACAAACAAGGAAACAAACAAACAAACAAACAAACAAACAAACAAAGAAACAAACAAACAACCAACCAACAGCAAGCAAGCAAAAGAAACAAACCCAGCCATGTCAGGCGTCCTCAAAACCTTGCTCCCCCGACTCCCAGCTCCAGACTCTGCTCCTGTTGGGCCTCGCACTTGTCGTCGATGTGTGCAACGGCATACTGCGAAGCCTCAGTTCGGTGTTCACAAAGCCGAGTCGTGCGCCCTGAGTGATAGGAAGGAAATGGAACGAGGGAGAGAAGCGACCTGACCTTTCCATCTTTCACCTGTTCTTCATTGCCTGTCTTCTCATTTATAGTCACTTACAGACAATAGAACAGAAAAAAGAAAGCAAAAAGATAATAAAGAGGTGGAAGACATGACCGAACGAAGAGAGGAAGAACTCACAGAGAGAAAGCCATGTCGCGCTTGAATTGGCTGCTCAAATAAATGTACCAAAATGACACCCTGGTAAATGGAACTAAAGACTAAAGCCTGCGTAACCCCAGCTCTTTAATTTTGAGCCACACCCAATTGTGGGACACTCACTAGTCAGAGTGTTGTGGCAAAACCAGGGAAGTCCACAAATGCAGCGTGTTCACCCCTGGTTTCGGGCCACTTGATTTGTTGGCACTGCGGAAGACGGTTTGGAAGCCGGCCCACGGTTTGTGCGTTTTCGCAGAACCTGACCGCACACCCTCGATTGAAGTACCACTTTCGACTGGGTCCAACACTTTCGACTGGGCCTTGGGACTTGGGTGAACCTGACTTGCCGGTGCAGGCGGATTCCCCCCTGCGAGAAGCCACGGAAGACCACACAACCAGCTTCCCTAGCCTGAGCTTCCCTCAAGTAGCCTTCAGAGCCCCTCAGATTACGTGGACAACCCCAGCTTATGCTGAGTGGAAAGTCGAATCTGGCCAACGAAAAGCAAATGGGCTGAACTGAGACCAGCTCAACTCAACTCGGACGAAGCAACGTCTCCAGCCACGAGGAATCCTTCGAATTAGCATTATCAACAGGCGTGTGTGATGAATCAGTTGTCACGTAGAAAGCAAATGAAACAGGGATCCTTAGATTATACACCTGAACATTGCCTTGTAATTACATGGTGGTTTCCCTTTATTTTGGTGGAAAAAACCATGTTTCACATGGGCAAAATGTATCTTTTCAGGAGCCCCGTGAAAGTTGAAGGCCAAATCCGCCCCTTGTCGGCCCTCAGCGCACCTTCCCCCACGGGCTGTCTCACTCCGAGGCTCTAATCGAGCCAGATCGGTGCTTTCCCGTGCCTCGCAGCGCGGAAAAAGGGGAACAGACGGGATGGAGCTGAGGCTGGGGAGTCGGAGGGCTCCATTGGATAAGCCCAGCTCAGAACAAGTTGGGCTGCGAATTTCTGAGGGGACACCGACATGGACACCGCGAACAAAAATCCGAAGGACCCGAATGGGTATGACATCCCCCAGGCCATGGCATGTCCCAACACGGAAATCTGCTTGGGCGGCTTCAACACAATAGTAATCATAAACATACTGGCCCATCGTACAATCGGTGTCCAAACCAATTCTTAGCTGAACAGTTTTTCTGGAAGCCTACTGGGCGATACCTCATGCATCGGGCAAAAAATCGGCCCTCCCCCCATTTGGCAGGTCCTTTTTGAACCCCTGCCAACCTCCTTGTACCAATAGATTTCGGTTTTCGGTTCAACCTGAAAAGGGGGTCAAACACAGCTTGGATATGCACACTGCATAATTATTGGGTTCGATAGATAAGTTTGAGAGTGTCACAACCTCACATCTTTGCTTACTATATTCGCACACTGGCTTCGACATCGGAATTTATTGGCAAACATACGGATTCTCCCAGTCGATGAACACACGCACGGCTCTATGCCTCACTCCATTACCAATTTGAGCAGAAACGCATGATCACATGTTTGTCGAAGCCACATCCGATCTGCCGACTTCAATCCAAGGATCCGCCGCGTCAGTCGTGCCCTTGCACCACCTCCAGACCATCCAGGCAAGCACGAAGACCAAGAGCCTGAGGCGTACTCAAAGTTTGGGCCGGCTGGTAGGGTCACCTGTCCAATCGGTGTGTGTGTGCCAACACAACCAACTGACACCAACACCCAGCGAACCAAAGCCAATCAACGCCCACGCCAGCGTTTCCTGCAGCGAATGTTGCCTTTCAGTACAGGGACCTCTTTGTGCCTTGGAGTGATTTGGAGGTGCCACAGGAATCTCCCAGTTTCGCATCAACCAGTGGAGGTTCTCTTGGTTAGGGTAAATGGAATCTTTGGGACCATGCCAATTCCAGGTAGTAGCGGCTAACATATCAAGTGACAAACACTGCGTATTAAGTATCCGTCGACGACCCGACATTCAAAGTGGCCCCTTCCAGCCGGTGACTGCCTGACCTCTATCGACCAAGCCGGCATAGTGAGCTCTCTGCCATTCTTAGGCAACAAATTCCCGGCGGTTCCGAAGGAGAACTGCTGGGTTTTTGTGTCTGGTTTCTGTGTCTGTCTGGGAGCCCGGAGTGGAATTCGCTTCAAAGCAGTTTGGCCAGGATGCCCAGAACAAAGATGCGACAGGGAAGGCGGGATCCCAAATCCGAGTTAAAACTTTTAAGGGCCCTGCTTTTGAGACCTCAACCCAGCGATTCCATTTACCAGCTAAAAACACGGAAGCCATCTGGTTGATTGGCGGATCCCTTCACCGAGGTGATGCTTGAAACCGCCAAAGAGGAAAAGGGTTGTATAGGCCAGGTGTCCATCTCGCCATCTCGTGGCCAACCAACCGACACTTGTCCACTGCTAAAAACAACATGGAATGTGAGGCACCTGGTCACGAGAGGACCTCAAAATTGCCTATGTCTTCCCAAATGTGGTTAGGGTCCAAACAGTCTCTCAAAATCGGGGACCCCACCAGGTAGGTTGTTTTCTTGTGGTTTCCTTTTAAAACCATCCAGCAAGGGGTCCCCATTTTGTGACACCCCCATATTATACGAATATCTTCCACCCCCGCCCCTCGTCACGCTGTCACCTGCATCGGGCGTGTTTTGGCTGCGTTGGGCCTCCGGGCTTGAGGCTGATCACGGCCGAGGCCACTGCGAGCGCTGCTCCAACAAGCGGCCTGCGGCAGAATGGAAGGGGCTGGGCAGACCCTCAAAGTGCTAGGCTTCCTGTTCGTTCTCCATAAGCAAAAAAAACAATACGGGAAGTTAGACCAAACCCCGAGATTCGGACAAGTAAGGCAAAACTCCGGCAGGCTTCAAGGATCGGCTGTGAGGCACCGAAAGGGAAGCTCCACAAACAAAGGGCGTCCGTTTTCAGTTTCCTTTGTTGGTTTCTCTTGAAACCCTGCGAGTTTGCGAGTGTGAGCCCGAAATCTGGCGAACGCCAACATGGCGGCTGAGGGAGTCGTTTTCCCGCGGACCAGGCAATTGCAACCTGCTTGGTCCCGGTATAACAACGACATCGGAAAATTGGCAGGGGGCCGACTTTCGGAAAGGGATACCAAAAAATGGGCGACCAAAAGCTGTCTCTGTTCTTCATGCGTTGGTGGCCTGATCTCGTGTTGACACCAGCTTGCCATAAAATGAGGCATGCATGCCATTATGGCCGGGAGGTCGCAGGATAATATATCCATGATTCTCACAGCTCATGCCCGAATGCTGATCATATGATCTGAAGCGTTCCCAGTGCTTTGTCATAAGCAAGCGCATAAATGTAAATAATACAAGCAAACAAATACAACATAAATATATATATATATATATAGTTATTCATAAATACACATAAGTTTGGTGTGTTGATATTTATATGTAGCCAGCCCTCGGCTCCCAGCACCCTTTTTGGGGCTGGTTGAAAAGGAGGCTACAAGAAAAACCAACCCACTTTGGGGGTCGCCCTTGGTTTGACTTGACTCACGTGCCCGGGACCCAGCGATGGCATAGTGCGTCCCGCTTCGCGAATATGTTTGGGGCAGCGGTTTGCCGGAAGAGCTCTCATGGACTTGTTTGACAACGGGCGGGCCTGAGCACAAACTTCCTGAAACTGTCCAGTAGAATTTGTGTGGGTTTGTGTGCGTGTGTTTTTAGAGGGTGCCCGTTGCAAGGTGGGCTTAAGAGCAAAGAGATCTTTTGCAGAGATCTTATACAGAAAAAACACAGGTCGCTTGTTGCCGTTTCCCACTCGGGGTCGCTTGCCGGGAGAACCTTTGTCTCACGCCCAAATGGTACCGAGTGACAAGTGTGAGCACCAGAAGTTGCCGCAATGGCTCACTTTCACATCAACTTGTGTGGACCGGGATATCCGCGATTCTCTTTTCAAGGAATGGATTGGATGACAGAAGTAAATATCATTGACAAGATGTCCATCCTGGACACCGGAACCCATGGATCATCTTCACCTTTGGTCTTCGAACAAACCTTCATCTCCTCACCATGTCTCTCCCTAGCTCTCTCTCTCATGTACACACTGCCACAATGAGATGAATTGTTGGCGTGAGACATGGGAGATGAGTGGCTGCTCTCTGTCCCTCCACTCCACCCCAGCGAATGCAACAGCTAAAAGGATGGGATACAGAACCAAAAAGCAGGATCCAAATGACTTAGGACTAAGCATTCCGCGTGCAAAAGTGCATCGTTTTGATGTAGGCCACTTGCGGGCACTTGCGGCCACCTTGCGGCGACTTGCGGCCACTTGCGGCCACAAATCTGGGCAACCACTTGCGGCCACTCGAGTGGCTGCGAGTGGCTGCATGTGGCCGCTGCAGTTTGGCAAGCCGCCCTTTGTTTCGGCAAATGAGCCAGCAGCATTGCTTGAGCTTTCAGCACACAAACTTGGTAAATAAGGTTTGGTGTGGCAAAGGGCCACTCGCATGGCACAAGCTTTCAGCACAACAACTCCGACATTTTTTGTGCTGATAGCAGGCTCAGCAACACCCCCAGCATCATTACTGGAGATTACCATCACCAGAAAACCCCTCAAGCTTCGCCTCACAGACCGCCACGCGCAGCGCTGGAAGTGGCTGCAAGTGCGTCGCGTCAATTCACGCACCGCGTGCAATGTAAGAATTGTTCTTCTTGCCACAGAAAACTCCCAAGCCCCTTTTCATGGCACTTGCAAAAAACAAGGTGGGATGCATCTGTGGCGATTTTCAACGACAACCCTTATGGGCGTGCCTGCGTCATGGTCGGCCTTGATTTTCACACGCCAGCTTCCACTAAGCGGCGCACAATGTTTTGCGGCTATTGCTGGCGTCCACAGGCGTGTGGCTCCTTTCCTTCATGGCCAGCCTTGTCCGTCGTTCCATCCGGCCTTCGCCAGCTTTCCCCAAGAAAAGCACAATGTCAGATGCTTTGCGACAACCACATTCCATTAAGCAGAGCATGACGTCTTCGTGGCCATTTGCGACGGCTGTATGCATGGGCGTCGTTCCGTCATGATTAGCCTTGTTCCCGTCACTGGCATCCGGGTCATGGGAGGCATCCAACTTCTGCCATTCGCCCGGTGCCCGCTCATCCTGGACTCATCCTGGCCATCTATCTCTGCGCCCATCCAAGGGCTCTCTGCTCCCAGCACCTGATCGCTGCAGCTCAGTGCAAGAGCCGCCGGACGCTATTTGTCTGGCCACATGGCGCCTGAGTGCATCCACCCACCCAGCGGACTTTTCTTCTGTGATCACCTCACCAGTAACTTGGAGAATGCGCCCGATGCAACGCGCAGCTCCTTGACCTTCAGCCGAGAGCACAATGGAATTGAGCCATACATCCCAATACCGCCTGGTTCGGGATGTAAACCCCTGACAAACGGGGGGTACTGGGACTCAAAGCCCATCCATTCATATCGCGAAATCGCTGGTTGAGTGCATCTTAACATACCCTCACTGCGCCGCTGCCTCTCTACTTGCCCAAGGGTCCTGTGCGTGATTCTGAGTTAGACCCCTCTTTGACACCCACACCAAAAGGGGTACCCTCCAGCAATAAGTCACGTATTTCAGGCCACAGGAAGGTTGCCGGTTCCCGCCTCCAATGCCACAAGCCACGCGCATGCTGAGCCTGGAGCGATTCCAACGGGCGTGCCAGAGGTCGCTTGCTCCACACATAGCGCCAGAAGGAACAACGGTGTGTTGCGCGGCCAAGAACCGCTTACCGCCGTAGAGCCGCTGCACGGCCAAAGATCGCTGATTGAGGGGTCATTCGAGAAAAAGAGTTGAAACATAGATCGGATTTGACCCTTCCCCTGCAAGATCAAGATGCTCCCAAAGAATTTGATACCTCTCACAGGACGCCATAGCCGGGTCAACGTCCCAGCTGCGAAGCAAGAATGCACCCTCAAACACAAAAAAGAAGACGATCCACCTGCGGCTACCCCAGGACTGGTTGTAAGCAGCCAAGAAGTCCTTTGAGCATTCATTGATCTGCATAGTCACATTGGATCACACACTATCCAAATAACATAAGAATCTGAGAAAGCATGAACCCCATGCTTTAACCCAGACTCGGAGAGTTTCCCAGGATTTCCAGAAAGCGACTGTGAGCGTGGCTTTCGGCTGGATCTTCACTTGGCATGTTTTGTCTGTTCCCGCCCCCAAACGGATGCTGTTCATCATTTTTGAGCAAACGGCGGTTTTTTGGAAAGGAGCGTTTTTGTTGGGACCTTGTGCACAAAGGTGTGAAACAGCGAGATTCCCGCCAAGCAATTAGGCCGCACAACGGGCGCAATTCCCCGCACAAGGGCGCAATTTCACGTAAACGAGCGCAATTTCAAGAAGCGCACTTTTTGGCTGTCCCTCTTCCTTTCCGTATTGATGAAAGCGCTCACTTTTTGGGCAAACAGAATGGTTTTCACGAAAACGGACGGATTTATCTCCGAGCAGAAAAAGACGTGCAGTTGAAGATCCAGGCTCAAGCAGAATTGCTGGGAACAACCCCGAATGCAATCCTGGACTTGGATCAATTGCTCAAAGTCCGGATCAAAGCAGACCAAAAGATCTGCCATGCTCTGGAATCTGCGATTGCTCTCCTGAAAACTGACCACGTACAGATTTCGTGAAATCTGGCACCCAATGGTGTTTCGACGAAATTGGCTGACTTGGACCTCTGAGGCCCCCTGCAGTGCCCTTTTGCAATTTGTAGCCTGGGCCCACGGCGGAGCTCGGAGCCGTTAGAGCGACCAAAGAGACTGTGCCAAAACTGGTGGCGACTACCTCCAGCTACTTAGAGAGAGCGGAATCAAAGGAATGTCACTGCCTTTCTTGAGGAACAGGGCCGTGCGCCCAAAACAACTGTTGGCTTTTTATTCTCATGAACGCATATCGGCCTTACCATAAACCCCAGCCAGGTGGGAACCGAACCACCTAACATGGCCAATGGAAATCGGTTTTGGGCGCGCACTTGCCTGTTGACACCATCTCAAGGCCTGGCCGACCATGTTGGAAGTGATTCCGAGGCCGAGCCCATGGCTTCTCAACATGGCAAACGGACACCAAAATGAATCCACGGTTTTAGGGGACCGCTATTTTTGAGAAGCACTAGTGTTTGGCGGGTTACTCCACAAAAATGGTCCCATTGGCATTGGGCTCGGTATGACAAACCCTCCAGATGCCGTAAGTGCAATCAGGTAGACACACAGCTCCAGATCCTGTCGGCTTGCATGATTGTCGGAGTTTGCTTGTGTTTGTTCAGAAAAGAACAACGAAACAATAAAAATAGCAAACAATGTAGCCCTGTCCGGGTTTTGGCAAAAGGGCAAACCTGCATTCTGCCCGCGGTGAAAACTGCGGGCAAAGGTCATCGCTTCAGTAGGAATTAGTCTGCAACATCCCGAAGCGGTTCCATCCCCACAAACCCCAGTCAAATCTTTTGCCCGTGGCACATATGACACAATGAGTACTCACCATGTTTATGCTGATTCCAAACGAGCCACGATGCTTACCACCTTATGCCATTGGAGGTTTCGCATAATGGGTCAACATGGCACCCAAGGGCGACTTTGCCATATATCAGTGCTGTCGGCTTCCAACCACCATTAAAACAATGAGTTGCAAGAACTGCATTGTTTACCTTTGGAGTTTTGTAGCCCAACTGGGGAATCCCCTTCTGCTTGGGCGAAGACAGGTTGCTCGCAAAAATCGAACGGGTCCAACAGAAAGGCCAACCACCCTGCCATCCCGAAAACAAAAGCCGGGGCCAAGCGGCGAAATCCACATGCGCAGCAGTGCGTGAAGGCCTCAAAGGGCACAAATTTCTGTGCCAGTCAGGTAGCTGACTGAGCAGCTCCCAAATTCAATCTTCCAACCCTTCAATGCCACACTGGCCCTGTTGTACCGCCGCCGTTTGTCCCTCGTTTTTCATCATTCATGGGTGGAATCGGCATCTGAAACTTGAGGTCACGATTGAATTTGCCCCACTGTTGGGCGCTGAACCTGCCCGCTAAAGAGAGAGCCGCGTAGGGACGACTTTCCCAACCAAAGGACGGCAACCACCTGAAGGTTCCCTGATTTTGTTAGATTTGCCTAAGTCGGAAGCAATGTGATATCCTCAAGGTGGCCACAATTGAGAGATCCCGCCGAACACGTTCCGGAGACCTGGTGGACTCCGAACGAGGGAAATCGGAGATGTGCCCGAAAATCACAAAACCATTTCGCCCCTACAGGATCCTTAAAGAAGTTCACACGATTTCCTGAAATAAGGGTTAGCATGTCCTGTACAAGACCTCTTGCAAGAATCTAAAATTATTCTCTGCACAAGATCTCTTGACAGGATCTCTTGCCAAAATGTGTGCCTAGGATCTCTGGAAAAGATCGCTTCATGGGGTCTCTTGGCAAGATCTGTGCAAAGGATTTATCCTCTATTTACAAGCTCTCTGGCCAGAATCTGTAGAGAGCATCGTCTACAAGACCTCTTGCAACAAGATCTTCTCAGGTCCTGCGCTGTCGATGTTTATATACGATTCAACTCACCCAAAATCAAGCAACGTGCTAACTTTTTCTCCGTGTTTGGTCCCAATTCGGACAACAATGACCAGAATGCTTGGATCACGGTGCGGGGTTTACAGAGGCTAGGAAGGATCATGAACCCTGGAGAATATGTTTTCCATTATGCTTTATGGTGTTAACAGTCATAGTAAGGCATGGCGTCTAGAGTCTAGATCGTGGTGCCGACGCACGTATCGCTCATTACGACTGCGCTGGCTCGCGCAACCGTGTTTGTCTAGAGTCTTCAATGTTGATTTCGACTGCGCAGGCTCGCAGGAACGGTGTGCTAGGAGACCTCTGTTTCCTAACGACGTTCTCGATGGGGTTCCGTTCGAACTCCGGAAATAGTGGATTGGTGCACCCTCTGCGGAATCTAGGGGTGTTGGATACTCTCGATATGGCGCGTTGCGCATTGGGTTTGTTGAGTGGCTCCCGCTGTGGCGCAGTGTAAATTTCCAGCCTGGGAAAAAGAGCCTCTGCGGACTTTGGGCGCGGGCAGGGCGTAAATATTCACCACCAGACACGGATTCCACATCTATCCCGTACATATTTGCGGCAATCTTGTTCCAACCCTGCCCGAGAATCACCTGAAATGTCTTGGCGAGCACAGGGTTCATAACGTGAGCCATGCTCACGTATTCTGCGCGTCAGGAGCAAATCGGAGCGCTGGACGCCGTTTTGTGAGGGAACTAGGGCCTCCGGCCCTTCGGCCCTACGCCCCGCTTGTCCGACTGAAGCAATGGCAGGTCAGCTGCTCAGGGCCTGCCTTTTCACCCCGGACTTGGGAGTCCTCGAAGTCGCTGGAGTCCCACCAAAACACCTCTCATGGAGCTAGCGAAAAGCATCCCAGTCACCTTGCATGCTCACTGGCTCGCGGAGAAGAACTGGCACATGTGAGCTGCTAGACTCCTTGGTCCGTGCAAAAAAAGACGGCGCTCAGTATGTCCCAAAACCTCCACCTCCATCCGCGGACCTCCTTTCTGGCCTCAACTAAGCCTCCGAGCCCGTGGGTTTTGCCCGGAAGAGCGCCAGGTGTCCAAACCTCACGGCCGGTCTTTGCCAGAATGGCGAATGCGCAGTTCCCGAAAAACGGATCTGGAGCCGCAATCATGTTGATACTCTGTCTGGGTTAAAGCCAACCTGGAAAGGGTACCCTCAAGAAACACCAACAGAAGAGATTGGACATCAGCCTCCTTACAACTTTGCCCCAGGGACAGCAGCGAACAGGATCCCAAGAAGGAAGCTGTGTTGCCCTTGTAAAGCAGCTGGGTGAGCCTGATTCATCCCTCGAGTCCATCGAGCCAGCGGCAGCTGCGGTGCACCCATCGTACGCTTCCAGCACACCTGGCGGGTTTCCAACCAGAGACCGCTTCGGGACGGCTCGAAAGGGAAACCGGGGAAACCCCGAAATGGGTGGTCTTTTTTTTGGGTTTCCCTCAAAACCACCCGAAAAGGGTACTAAAAAGGCCTAACAAAATTGGCATGAGCCAGGAACCAATTACGCCTGTGTCCTAGGACAAAATATGTGCAAGGGATAAAAGGGAAGCCAAAAGGAGACCAGCCATTGCGGGGCTCAATGCGTTGCGAAGCAACCTCTTGCGTGCACTCCAAAGCCCAGGCACCCAACCTTTGGTTGGGTGGTGCAACACGACACCAAATGAGCATGGATTCCAAGTGGGGACGCTGCGGGATTCATGTCCACCAACCATTTTGGGAAGGTATTCCTCAGGAAAACTCATAGCTAGGGGATTTTCGTCAAACTGAAACCAGCGCCACCTGTTTTCAGCCAAGCTGACCTAAGGGACACCTATGCTGCGCTCGCTCGGTTTGCAGTTTTCAGCTGCCAGACCCCCAAGCGAAAATGTAAAAAGTGCTGAACTGAATACCATCTGCAAGTAATGAGCAGTCCTTTGCAAAGAAAGCCCGTTCGCATTTCCTACCTTGGAAAATGGTTCAACCGCATCCATCCACACTCTGGAAATCTGCGATAAGTTCCGGGGTTCCCCTTGTTCCCCTATTTGCCAGTATCTGGGCATCTCATCCACTGTAAAAGTGGGAAATGCTTTGAATCTCCCCTTTTACCTCGTTTCTTTACAAAGCACCAAAGCATGCAACGCCCAGCTAACAACTGCCCTCAACCATCACCTTTTGCTGTAAACTCCACTCCGCTCACCTGCAAGGCGCGATAATCTCACCCCCGTCGGCTTGACCTCACGCGTGGGACGTTCTCATTGCCCCTTCCCTCTGCACGGCACTGCGCAGTGGCTCCCTTTCAAGATGCAAAGATGTGTCTGTGTGTGTCTGTGTGTGTCTGTGTGTGTCTGTGTGTGTCTGTGTGTGTCTGTGTGTGTCTCTGTGTGTCTGTGTGTGTCTCTGTGTGTCTCTGTGTGTCTCTGTGTGTCTCTGTGTGTCTCTGTGTGTCTCTGTGTGTCTCTGTGTGTCTCTGTGTGTCTCTGTGTGTCTGTGTCTCTGTGTGTCTCTGTGTGTCTCTGTGTGTCTCTGTGTGTCTCTGTGTGTCTCTGTGTGTCTCTGTGTGTCTCTGTGTGTCTCTGTGTGTCTCTGTGTGTCTCTGTGTGTCTCTGTGTGTCTCTGTGTGTCTCTGTGTGTCTCTGTGTGTCTCTGTGTGTCTCTGTGTGTCTCTGTGTGTCTCTGTGTGTCTCTGTGTGTCTCTGTGTGTCTCTGTGTGTCTCTGTGTGTCTCTGTGTGTCTCTGTGTGTCTCTGTGTGTCTCTGTGTGTCTCTGTGTGTCTCTGTGTGTCTCTGTGTGTCTCTGTGTGTCTCTGTGTGTCTCTGTGTGTCTCTGTGTGTCTCTGTGTGTCTCTGTGTGTCTCTGTGTGTCTCTGTGTGTCTCTGTGTGTCTCTGTGTGTCTCTGTGTGTCTCTGTGTGTCTCTGTGTGTCTCTGTGTGTCTCTGTGTGTCTCTGTGTGTCTCTGTGTGTCTCTGTGTCTCTGTGTGTCTCTGTGTCTCTGTGTGTCTCTGTGTGTCTCTGTGTGTCTCTGTGTGTCTCTGTGTGTCTCTGTGTGTCTCTGTGTGTCTCTGTGTGTCTCTGTGTGTCTCTGTGTGTCTCTGTGTGTCTCTCTGTGTGTCTCTGTGTGTCTCTGTGTGTCTCTGTGTGTCTCTGTGTGTCTGTGTGTCTCTGTGTGTCTCTGTGTGTCTCTGTGTGTCTCTGTGTGTCTCTGTGTGTCTCTGTGTGTCTCTGTGTGTCTCTGTGTGTCTCTGTGTGTCTCTGTGTGTCTGTGTGTCTCTGTGTGTCTCTGTGTGTCTCTGTGTGTCTCTGTGTGTCTCTGTGTGTCTCTGTGTGTCTCTGTGTGTCTCTGTGTGTCTCTGTGTGTCTCTGTGTGTCTTTGTGTGTCACTGTGTGTCTCTGTGTGTCCCCGTGTGTCTCCGTGTGTCTCTGTGTGTCTCCGTGTGTCTCCGTGTGTCTCTGTGTGTCTCTGTGTGTCTCCGTGTGTCTCTGTGTGTCTCCGTCTGTCTCCGTGTGTCTCTGTGTGTCTCTGTTTGTCTCGGTGTGTCTCTGTGTGTCTCCGTGTGTCCGCGCGTGTCTGCGTGGGTATGTGTCTGTGTGTGTGTGTGTGTGCCTCCGTGCGTCAATCTGTCTGTGTGTGTGCATGTCTGTGTGTCTGTGTGTGTCTGCGTGTGCCTGTGTCTTGTGCTTGTCTGTGCGCGTGCGTGCGTGTGCGTGTGTGTATTGTGGGAGGGTGCCCGGGAGTCCGATGAAGTCAGAAACCCTTTCGTTGACCATGTGTCCGTTTGGACACAGGACCCTTTTGGAATTTCCAAGGAAACCCAAAAGACACCAATTGGACCCTCCTTCACAGAATCACACCCCGGTTTACATGCAGCCCATCGGTTTTCTTGAGGCGAGAACAGGATTCGCTCAAGAAGCCCTGGCTCGTGCAGAAAGGGGGCACACACAAGTCATACTTTAGTCTCAATTCTTGAAACGTGAGGTCATGGCTTGAAAAGGGTTGCACCCGCGAGCCATGACCAACACAATCTTCCAGGTTGAAAAGCGGGCGAACTCGGGTAGGGATTCCACCCAATGACCTCCAAAATGCGCATGCATGAACTTCCTTTGGAGTTTTGGAACTTGCAGCGCCCTCCCTCGACATCATTAGGGAAGTTCACATAGAAACTCGCACAGGTGATGTCAGTCGAAAGCCAAGACCTTCGAGTTGCCCCCTGCAACCTCCGATAACAAAACAAATTCAAGAGGAATGCAATGGGGAAAACGAACTGGGGTGAGGCCTTTGCCAAGGACAGTTATTCTATCTGTCTTTGGTCGCAGGAAGGAGCCCGAAATTTCGCTTCCTCTGCCCATTGACTGAAGATTCTCCCTGGGCTGCTGGGCCAAGACAAAGACGGCATTCTGCGCCGTCTCGCACGCACCTGGACTTTCGAGGTCGCTCAAAGGGACCTGCTCCGAATGGGAAATCCAGTCCTCCAATGGACTCATCTTAACACCCTCTACACCCAGTCCAAAAAAAAAGCTTTGACGCATACAAAACGATTGATGACAGCTGATCTAACGCATCCAAGCCAGTGTCAGTCGCGGTCTTCGCCGTTTCGTGGTCTTTCCGGATTGTAAACCCGGGTTTGGCACAGGGTCAGGTGAGTCATCATCCAAACCTGGCATTGAAGTGGTCCACCCAAATCCATGTAAGGAATGAAACTGGCTGCCGCAACTTCTTTTTTTCCCGGTTGGGACTGTAATCAAAACAAGTGCAATACATTGCATGTCTGCTACTTGCTTAAGCACGACAGTCATCATCCGGAAAGCATCTTGCATGTCATCGATGGCCAATCCTAGAAAAGGACCGCTGGACAATTCGAAGGCTACGAAAATGGGTTTGGCTGCAGTCAAATATTATGTTTCATCCCGCCCAACCAATCCTGCCCAAACAATTGGGGTGTACTGCAAATATAGCACGAGTCCGGGCAACTTGGACAACCAAGCTTGCAAAGTTAGCAAGTTCTTGCAAGAAGCTAGGGACGGAGCTTGGCTATATACATATGCAGCACACATGCTTCCTTCGCAAATTGACGCGGGGTTAAAGCGCACCAAGCGCATGATGAGACCTTAGGCACTTTCACTTCCTCCCAGTAGTGCGTGAAAGGAGCATCCAATTGTTGCAGCCGGTTTCACCAAAAGAAAAAAGAAGCCCGGCATTGGAGCAAAATCATTTCGGTCACGTTCCACATACCGCAACCCTCGCGCCTGAAGCAGGGCACATACGAAAAATGGACCCCTTTTGGTTTTACAGGGCTCTAACTCGAGTTTCCACCCCCCCAAAAAAAGTAATAATAATCAGCAGCGCAAATGCCAAGCCCATCAAGAGGGACCGCCTTTCGCTTCCATCGGGTTGGCTTCCTTTCAAAACAAGCAGGGTTCTCCTATTTAGAAACACACCCGAATGAATTCTTGCATCAAACCACCTAACCACTTGGAAGGCAGCTCCAATGATCATCCATGGATTCACCTCAAGCCCCCGGTTTTCCCACTGTTCCCCTTCCGAACCCCGGGAGCGCCGAAATGGCTTTGGGTTCCCTCCGACCCAAAGAGGGAAACCCCGCACGTGCGTTGGTTTGGGCTCGGGAAAACGCCGCCTACGGGTCCAACTCACTCCAAATTCATCGCCCTGCGAGTGCAACCATGCAGCGCAAGAGACTCCATGTCCCCAAATCCAAGCCTGGCAGGAATTCGCCATGTCCAACATGCCGCGAACAAATCCTCTTCCCAGGAAATTGCAGGAACTCAGGCAGTGAGAAAGTCTTCAGAGAAAGGGCTAGACTCAAAAACACGCCGAGTCCAATCTGGCTGATGTCCGCTACCCCTGCCACTGCTACTGGTTCTCCTTTGGTTTTCGAGACTGCACTCCCACCGCAGACCCTACCCTTGAGGAAATGGTGTATCTACCCATGCAAAAATTATGTGTTTATCCCATTTCCCCCCGAGGTCGTGGATTTTGGGGTGCAAAGCATCAAGCATCGTGCTTTGGAAAGCACGCCGAAGCCTTCTGGCCCAGAAACAAACTCTGGCATCCTTGAAACAAAGATTTGCTTGTTTCGTTGTGCAACTGGTGAAGCTGGCCCATGTTTCTAGTCTGCCTCCCGGCTGCAAACTGAAGCAAACACAAGCCTACTCAAACCAACCGGACAAAACAAGGACAAAGGGGAGCGATTCCGCCAAACGCACGCGGTGGCTGCGCGATTTAAAAAGCTCTCACCAATACATGTACACATGTATCTACATTCTCTCCATATATATATATATATGTAGAGAGAGAGAGAGAGAATTATTTACATACGATGTATGTATATATATATATATATATTTGTAAGTACTGTACGTATATGTCTGCAAACAACGCCCCCAACCTCGGGTTGAATTCCCGCAAATCAGAGGCATTGGACTTACCGAATCACGTTTGGATAGTTCGCTTCAATCTCCCATCCCACCAGAATTAGGGGGGGTCGTCTCAAAATGGGGGAACCTACTTGGGTGGTTTCCTGTTGGCTCTGAAAAAAGCCCAACCCCTTAGGGTATCCGCGACAAAAGACACAAGGCCAAATTCAAACATCCAGTTGCTCCAAAGCCTCCGCCGGAAAATTGGAGCTGGAAAAACAAGGTAATCTAACTTCACGCTATCGATCAAATTCGAACCCTAGTCAAAGCTTTCAAAGCAGATCATGAGTCTAGAAGAACCGAGCAGGCTACTCCAGATTAACGTGGCAACTCAGGGTACCCGCAAAAGGAAAACCATCTTCTAGGCACCCTCCAGGGGACCAGGTACCTTGCAGGTGCTATGTTTGTTGGAGGGAGGGTAATCCGAATTCAACATTGCTAACCTGACTGACCCTCTCCTCTCCGATTCCTGCCTTGTGGCTGGAGCAGAGACCCAGAAAAAAACCCGCAGTGCTTCGAGCCACGCCCAAAGCCGGAAGTACAAGCTCAAGACTGGGTGTCCACAAAATCAACATTTTGGAGCCCCGACTTTCAACCTACCTGAAGGGCATCCGCAAAAAACTCACACAAGCAACACACACACACAAACACAGGGGTGAGCACGCATAAACACATGGGTGACTCTGAGAATAAGGGACCCCTTCTAGTTGATTCCCAAAACCGGCTTCCCTTTCGAACTTGGAAGCGCATCACCTCTCGAATGCCAGAAAAGCGATTTGCTAGGCCGCTTCGCTTTTCCAGCTAGCTCTGCTCCAGTTGCCGCAGCTGAGCCTTGGTGGGTTCGAAACCTGGACCCTTCCTTCTGTGGGAAATCCCGAAATCAAACCTGGATCCTTCCTTCTGCTGATATAATTGCATTCTCACTCAAAACCCTTGGTATCACAGAACATCCATGAAGACAGCCCCTTTGGAACACGTCAGTCGACAACGGCTCTAGGCCACATCCCCACAATGGGTAAACAAACAAACCGGGGCTCGGGAAGAGCCCTGCGCGCTCTCTGCATAAACCGTCGGTCGACAATCTTCCATCCCTGTGGCCCTGCCTTAAAGAGGAAGACGGCAACCCCCAGTAATGGAGTGCTCCCAAAAGGGGAAATAAAACCATGACGGTACTTCCGGAGAGCACTACCAGCTCAAAGGTATGCTCCTTCTGCAAGGTGGCACTTATGGCTAGGTCCTCCAGTAGAGAGCTTGGCTAGGTCCTCCAGTAGAGAGCTTGGAATAAGGGTACCCTTTTCTGTAGTCTATTTTAGTAGGGGAGCCTTCCCCCAAAAACAGTTGGTAAAAGGGCACTACTGGGGGACCTGGATGGTCGCCGAATGGGCCATGAATTCGCTTCGGCTTGCCGCTGAACTCCTTCCTCCAGTCCATTTCGACCGAATGAACTCCAAGCCCTTCTCCAACTCAGCCCAACATAGGGGGAGTGTCTTTCTTTTTGCCTAGGGCTACCCTCTTTTGTTGCTTTCGAAGAGAAAACTGTTGTTTTCAGGAAAAACACAAACTCACCATTTTGGTGCGTCCTCCAAAAAAGGCCCACCGAACATCGGGCCCCTCCAAACCCGCCGAGCACCCGCTTGGCGCGAGCTCGGCGTCCAAAACGATGCCGGGAGGCGGCCACGCGGCGCGTGGAGGACAGCAAGGTGACCATACAGACCACCACCAGGCAGAGGCACTCTTCCTCGCTCGCGGATTCCAGCCCCACTAAGCCATTAAGCCGCGATGCGGGGGTTATCTGCGGTAGGTTCAAGGGAAGTCACCCCCAGCTGACTTCCTCGCTGACCCCATAAAAAGATCAACCAACCAGCTTATTAAGAGACTTGGGGGGGGTTTTGGCCCCAAAAGTGGTCTGATTCCAAATTAATCCCAAAGCACCCCTATTACTAAACCGGGGTTGATTGATATGTGGTCAACATTAGTCGTGCTGGCCCCTTTCTTCTACCGGTATCAAAGTCACCCCCCAAAGGGCTGTGGAGGGCGATGTGGTGGTTTTCTGCGGTAGGTTAAAGGGAAGTCACCCCCAGTTTCTGACTGCAACCCCAGAAGTCTTGGGGATGTGGTTGGACAATTTGAGGGACGAGAATCGAACCTGAAAAACTGTGAAACCCTTTTTCGGGAGGGTCGAACCTTCAACGTGATTCTGGCTCTTTGGAAACCAACGTGCTCGTTTGCTGGTTGATACTTCTACTGATACAGACTTGCATGGGATCATCATGACTTGCTATTTCTTACATGGATTGTCGGATCATTTTGGATCAAGCGATTGAAGCCGGCCCGGGCCCGGTTCTGATCGCCCGGTTCTGGCAGCGGACGGCCCAACCTTCAGTTTCTTCCAAGGAATCCGCTTCGCTGGGAGATGTTCTGGAACTGGCAGGGCTCTCGGGGTTGGAACAAGTCTGCTTCACCTCATTGCAAAAGCTTGGGCTTGGGATTTGCACTTCCGGTGAGGAGTCAACGCCTTCCCAAGTCGCAGGGGGGAACCAGGGTAAAGATTGGGTGTAAGGCGGGGTGTAAGGCGGGCATGGCACGGGACTGAGAGACCCCTTGAGTAACTTGACCAAAGCAGGCAGACATATATTAACTCGGTTGCTTTCTGCTCTGCTAAAAGTTTAACTTTTAGTGGTTTAGTGGAAAACCCATTAGTTTGCAAAAAGTTAAAGTCCTAACAGCCAAGCAAAATGCACCAAAGTTAAAGGATACATCCAAACATCTCTCAAGTCAGCGGGTATTTGGGTGATTGTTTTCATTGGCCCCAAAGGAACGCTGGTTTAGACAGAATTCCCAATACTTCCCCTCAATCATCACCCAAAAGGAAACCCACCTCACAGGTGATGTTTAGACCCACCAGAAGGCTAAACTTAGGCACCTGTTGCTTTTGGTGGACATCAAATTCGTTGGGGGTTCGTCTCCGCCAACCACTTCAACCACTCAGGACTTAGCTGGTTCCACCTCGTAAAATGTCCGAGCCTGTGGAAAACCCGGTGCAGAGCTGCACCCCAAACCCCCAACGCCAAACGCCAGGCCGCCCATGCCACGTTGTGCTGGAACAGGATCACCTCAGGCGAAGAAAACAAAAAAGAAACCCGTCGCACGAATGGGCGCGTGGGCACAAAAAAAAGAACCGGCAGGGCCCTCCTTTTGCGGAAGCGCGAGAATCTCGCTTCCCGAAGACAAAGTCCGAACTTGTTGTTTGCTTCCCACTAAGGTTCTCTTCCCAAAAGTTGAGAGTCCATCAGGGAGTGAGATGGGCGAGTGTGAAGAAACATCCAGGGGTAGCTCAAGCCGAGAAACCATAGCCACAAATCAAAGGATTTCAGCGAGGAATGAGCTGTTCCTCACTCGCTGCCATTGGTCCAGAGAACGTGGCTGGGCCAATCCCTTGCAACTGGACGAATTGCCCAAGAATTCAGCAACCCCAAATAGGGATTCGTTGTAGCAACATGGGCGAGTTTTTCCCAAAACCCTGGTGAGGTCGCTCAGGAACATCTTGGAGCTGCGGCTTCTTTGATTCCCTTCACCACGGGTCCTAGGGCCGTTTTGCCACCAAACCACGAGGCTCAGCTTCGCTGCTTTGAAGGTTTCGCCACAAAGGGCGGGTGACCCCCCCAAAAAGAAACACTCGAGCAAGAGGCCCCGAAAGCCACCAGCGAGTTGATCCAAAGGTCCTTGTGGGAGGACCCTTCAAAAAACCACTCGAAAAATGAAATCTGTCCCATATGGGTGTGGGTCAAAATTAAACCACCAGGGAACGCAGGTCTAAGTCCTGGGCGTCTCCAGGGTTCCATTTTGGGTACCTGCTTTTGACCCACAGCCCTAGAAAATGGTTACCAATGGTCATTTGGCCAGGAATATTCACCAAGCCCCTTGTCACCAGAGTTCCAACAAGTGCCTGCCCCAGCTTTGGCACAAAAGAGCAGACGGGTGTGTCCCTTTCTGTGGGCACCCAAATGGAGTGTTTCCAGGGAATCCACGAGGAAGCCGGCCCCTGCCTTGGTTCCACGCTCGCTCGCTGGCGGCTTTTTGTTGAACAAGGCGCGGAGAAGAGAAGGCTCAAGATGGCCCGGGAGGTCATGATCAGCGTGAACACCGCGGGCCCGAACCTGGAGCGTGGCCAGGGCCCACGATGTGTCTCGCCCCTTTCCTGGGCTGCCTTCAGATCCACTAAAAGTGACTAACTTTTAGTGGGTTAAATGGAAACTACCACTAAACACTAGAAGGATCTAAAAAGCTAAGGGGATGGCTGGGAGCCACCAAGTTTTAGCGTCCCTTGAAACCAACTCCCAAAAGGCGACCTATGCTCAAAGACACGCCCATCTTGTCCCATAAAGTCCCCGAACAAAACCCACAGACGCGGAGAAACGAAAACCAATTTGGAGGCCTCAAGACGCGGAGTGAGAAATTTCCTCGGACCTGGCAGATGGGATCCGTGAGAGAAGAGATCTGTAACCATCTGCCGACGAGACAAGCAAACATGCCAATTATATCCGTCTGAGTTGCGTACAGAGAGTCTTTGGCATAGCACGTATCAAAAGAGATCAGATAAGATGGCTGCAACGAGGCTTCCCATGTGGTCTACTTGAAGCTTAACCTCATGCCTACAACGGTGTGTTGGAAACGTATTCCTAAAGACACCCTTGTTTACCCCTCAAAGTGATGCTTGTAGCCGCCGAGACCCACCCAATTTCTTGGAACCTCCGCTTGGATTCGGCAAGGGCTGTCTGCGGTATGTTGTTTTGGTGGGAAGACGTAGGCATGTGTCCAGATACTTCGACCTTTCTTAATGACAATGCATATTCCTTTCGGTTTCCTTTCGGTTTCCTTTCCTCAAAATGAAGGGATCACACAGTGGCTTGCGTGGTGCCTAAGAACTTGTGGACCCATCTTTGTTTTGAGCAAATCCAGCAATTACCGGAAGTCTGCGAGTCTCTAAACAAATGTGGATCATTCAACCCCCTCCCCCGCCACCCCCCCAAAAAAACAAAAAACGCTTGCGGCAATTCCTCACTTCCGGAGTGGGTAAGCTAAAAAGCAAAAAATGATATCTCCCTTGTTCAACAAACAGTCAGCACTGTCCTGGAACTGGGGAAGTGAACAAGGGGGGTCAACTACGTGCTTGGAGCACTACGAAATGGTTGCTCGGGTGGTCATAGGTAGTGAACATAGTGGCTAAGGAAACAAACATTTCCATGAAACCAGCGCCAACCAGGGCGCCGGGAAGGCTTTCTTCCCCTGGATCAGGTTTGGAACTTCGGGACGGTTGAAGCCCGGTTTGTTGCACGACTTTCACAAACTGCCTCTATTTGGCAGGGAATCCCACTTGGGAGATTCCCATTGAGATGGAAAGAGCCAAAGATACCAACCATCTTTCACAGGCCGCACGTTCCTCGGGCCAAGCTTTGGCCATCGGGGTTCCTGAGCATTCTTCCAGTTGACTTATCCTGGGTTGCTGTTGACCCCTCTGCAAAAAGTTTAACTTTTTGTGGGTTTAGTGGAAAACCCTTTGATTTCCACAACAAGTTAAAGTCTAAAGATCCAACCCAATAGCAGTCAAGTATCAGACACTTTCAAGGGGTTGCCCTGCTATCGCAAAGAGAGGCTTCCCACAACTGGTAGTTCTCCACGACCATCTGGACAAGTTGCAACAACTTGTGTTGAAACCACCGTTGCTTAGACCAAGTCAATTGACAATGACATCCTCAAAACTGCCCCAATGCTCATTTTCAGGGACCCGGCTAAGCCTTCTTGTGCTTTCCCCTCGTGTAAGAGGCCAGGGGCGTGGTTGACAAGTAAAATTGCCCATGGGACTGAGTCTCCGGCAAGCGCACAGTGAGCACACAGGCCAGCGCCCCCACAGCCGCCGTCATGGCAAAGATCCTGTCTCAAGCCCCACCGCCCCGAGCCGAGCGCCCGAGCGCCCGAGCCGGATGGGCTTGCTGGACCAAGGAGCCGGGCCGGCTTGATTGGGGGATCCCTTCCTTTCCTTTGGTAGAGATATCTAGTCAACCAACCCCTCCAATTTCTTTGAAGGAAGACCCAAAGGAGGTTGTTGAAACAATGGTGGGTCAAAAATCCGGGTGCTGACCAGTCGGCCAACCCAGTGTGACAGGTTTATTGGAGAAGGTCGTGACATCCCGTTCCCATTTGTTATTCTTGGATACAGTATCTTCCGCAGACTTTTTCAACCGGTCGATTTGTCGCTGCGCATGGCGCAAAAGGTAGACAGAGCGGGTCATATGGAAAAGTCGGAGAGCAGAAAAGCAAGGCCGCGCCGTTTCAACAAGTTGGAATACAGGAAAGCTCGCAGTTGGGTTGTTCTCCAAAGACCATTCCAACAAATCCAGCAACCCAGGCTTTTGACACTTCTTCCTTGCCCAACATTTTGTGTAAGCAAGCGATTAAAAACTTAAAACCAGGATAGGCAAGCTTGGGTGCAGGCCATCCGTGGATGAGAGGGATTCACAGAAGCAGCTGGGAAGGGTGGTCGACAGGTGCCTCCTTTAGTGGGACCAAGTCGGCACAAACCAAACTGCAAGGCTGGCGGAAACCTACACTTTAAAGGGCGGGACAGACATTTCTCCAAGGTCCAAGAGGGAACACTCTGATTTGGCGGCCTTTTGTTGGAGATGGACTGCGGGTATTTGGACAAACCAAACATCATGGGTATGGGACGAGTAGGGAGCCTCTCTCCCGGTAATGCGTGCGTGTTGCTGGCTTCTATTTAGAACGGACAGTTGCTTGAACCAAAAACCGCTGGTTGATTCTATTACAGGATGTGCCCTTTCAGCAGGGATGGAAACAAATTGCACTCCACCTCGCCCCTGGGCCGAGCTGGTGTTGCTCATTTCCGCTCCATGGTTTGGGAACAAATGCGACGCCCTTTTGGAGGGGAACCAAGTCTACCTTCAACCAAGGTGCTTCGAGTTGCAAATCCTGGCTTGCGAGCGCCGAGTTTTTATAGAAGCTGTCAAATGCATTGTGTTTGTTTTCAATATAAAAACCCAATGCATCTAAACACCCAATACTTTTCAGCTTCCAAACGCAAGATTTCCCCTGAGCCACTCCGGCAAGAAGGGGGAGAACTCCTGCCGAAAAAACGAATATTCGCTGGGTCCCAGGCCCAAGGAAGAGCAAGATCTCGGGATGGTCGTGCACGAACCTGGGCGCTGTGCGTGCACTGTGGTTTGACTTGACGGGTTTCCCGAAAGGGCAGAGAAAACCTCTGGATGGGCCAAGATCCCGATCCAGCCCAAAGATAAACTCAGGTGAGCGAGATCCTTTTGGACGCCTACAGGTTGTTCACTGTTCGGAAGAAGGAATGAATAGAACTTGCCCAACGCGGCCATAGAAATTGCCCAACACGCGGCCAGCGAGTTGGATCATCGCTTCTACGCGATCCCAGCAGCACCACGGCTTGGTACAAACGTGCTGCTGATCAAGCTGACTGGCCGTCGATAAATGTGAAGCCCTGCCCAGCTGCAAAGCTACTGGACAAATAATGCTGCACTTGTTAACATCAATGAAACTCTATGCAAGCTGGGATTTAAAAAAAAAAAAAAAAAAAAAAAAAAAAAAAACTTGCCAACAACAAAGGATCCCGGCGTGTTGCCCCGAAAAGTAGCACGGAACACCAGAAGGGGATCCTTGAAAAGGAGCTCGCTTTGGTTTTGAAGTTCGATGTATCTGAGTGTTCAAGGGCGCAGTTGCAAATTGTACCTAAATCCTTTGGCGGACAACATCTACATGTTGATTGACTTCCACCAAGCAGTTTAGAGGGTGATCCCCATGAAGTTCACAACCAGTTTATCCCATACCATCTGCAAAAACAAAAGTACCCGCAACTGTGGAGGCCACATTTGTCGTGGGGGATCATCAGTTCTGGTAGGGTGATCTGCACTGGCTGTCCACTGACCAACCGAGGAGAATTACTGCACAGCCGAGCCATGTTGGTTCAATCAGCTGCCAAGACACCCAAACATCTGGTTTTGCAAAGACATTTTGGTGTTTCTATGTCAATCTGTCACTAGTTGTGGAAGCAACACGAGAATGTGCTTGGTGGTCAGGGAAATCATCATGCAGACCATTGATTCAACTTGTTCGAGCAGCACAAGTGTCTACAAGCCGAACTTGAATCCAGCAAGCAGCAAATGGGGGAGCACTGCACGAGATACATGCATGTATATATATATATATATACACATGCATGTATACAAATGAATCTATAAAAAGGCATGCATGTATGTCTCTGTATGTATGTCTCTGTATGTCTGTGTATGTCTCAGTATGTCCCTGTATGTCTCTGTATGTCTCTGTATGTCTCTGCATGTCTCTGCATGTCTCCGCATGTCCATGCATGCCTCTGCATGTCTCTGTATGTCTCTCTGTGTCCGTGTGCGTGTGCGTGTGTGTGTGTGTGTGGGTGTGGGTGTGTGTGTGTGTACTTGTGTGCGTGTGAGTGTGAGTGTGTGTGTGGTGTGTGTTTGTGTGGTGTGTGCGTAAGGGTGTTGTGTGTGTGTGTGGGTGGGTGTGTGGGTGTGTGTGGTGTGTGTTTGTGTGGTGTGTGCGTAAGTGGTGTGTGTGTGTGTGTGTGTGTGTGTGTGTGTGTGTGTGTGTGTGTGTGTGTGTGTGTGTGTGTGTGTGTGTGTGTGTGTGTGTGTGTGTGTGTGTGTGTGTGTGTGTGTGTGTGTGTGTGTGTGTGTGTGTGTGTGTGTGTGTGTGTGTGTGTGTGTGTGTGTGTGTGTGTGTGTGTGTGTGTGTGTGTGTGTGTGTGTGTGTGTGTGTGTGTGTGTGTGTGTGTGTGTGTGTGTGTGTGTGTGTGTGTGTGTGTGTTTTGGTGTGTGTGC